>JAXIVJ010013101.1:0-38204 GCA_036785665.1 Chirona hameri
ATAGCCCCCCCCCCCCCCCCCAGTATGTCGCGTTATGAAATATACCCCAGTAACTCGCGAGTTAAGCGGCGCGTCCCGGTGGGTCGACAGTGACTCCAACTTCCCCGGCGGCGGGATGGTGGGGGACACCTCTGCTCCTCTGCTGAATAAACACAGCTTCCTCTCAAGCGTTTCCGTATTGTCTCGTGTGCCAGGATGATTGTGCTGTCGACGAGCTCATCCCGTGTTATGCTCCTGCCATGCTGATGCTTCATGTGGTTTTGGATTGCACCACTCTGCTTATGAAATATTAGTCTCTTTGATAATGTGTTCGTAGTGTGACCAATATAGGATACTTTCGGAATATGAGGCTTGCAGTCCTCATGAGGGCATGATAATTCGTATACTATATTGTTGCACTTGAGGTTTGGTTCTTTATGCTGGTTATTCCGCATGATCATGTTTACTTGATCCGCATGATCCGCATGATCATGTTTTGAACATGAACAGTAAGTCGCGTTATGAAATATACCCCAGTAATTCGCGGGTTAAAGTGTCATTTATTGCACCGGTGCAGTGCTGCCTTTCTGGATGGTTGATCCAGCCGGACCGTCAGCCCCGGCCTCCACACCACTACACCAGGAGCTGACCCCATGTTGGCGCTCTGCCACCGGCGTGCGGGGATGGTCAGACCGGTCAGACGGGTTCCCGGCTGGCTGGGCGGCGGAGATGTCCCAGGGGAGCAGACCGGATGTCCCGGGGGACCAGACCGGACTGGGCCGGTCACCGGGCGTCCTCGGACACCAGACGGCATGGCGCCGCCGGCCGGACGTCCGCTCTTCCTTCCGACTGGCATACAAACCGGTTTCGTCTGCACCGTACAGGCTGGTGACCTAATGAGAGAATAACATATTAAACTACTATCCACTGTTGCATGGCTTGTGGGCCGACATATTTGGATTTAGACTGTAGTATCGGACTGCCATCCACTGTTGCATGGCTTGTGGGCCGACATATTTGGATTTAGACTGTAGTATCGGACTGCTATCCACTGTTGCATGGCTTGTGGGCCGACATATTTGGATTTAGACTGTAGTATCGGACTGCTATCCACTGTTGTATGGCTTGTGGGCCGACATATTTGGATTTAGACTGTAGTATCGGTAGTGTAATGCATGGCCAATTGTCTCTTTTTAATCCGACTAAATGCAAAATATGATATCTACAAACGAATAACACCAACACCAAATGCATGCAACATTTTAACACGTTAATTTATTATGTATTTAAAGCCGTACGAGTGTGTGTTACAGTGCAGCGCAGTGTGTGTTGCCGTGCGGCGCGCTGTGCCGCTGTGTGCCGCTGTGCCGCTGTGCCGCTGTGTGCCGCGCTCTGGTGGTATACGGATCGGTGGGGGGTGCGTGGCGACGCGCTGCCTCGGTACCCCGCCCGCACCAGAGGTCATGGGAGGGAGAGCCAGACGGCGCCCGCCGGCTGGAGGCCGGGTGGCGTAACCAGCACGTGCGCCTAACCTTGCCCGCGTCTCAGCGTGGGCCCGCAGTCAGCGGGCGGCCTGAGCCGAGCCGAGCCGGCTGCTGCTTGGCTGCTGCTGCTGCTGCTACCGAGGGACGGCCACACCCCCATCCCGGCACCGGCCTTTCCCCGCTCTGGCTGATGTCAATATCACAAGACCATAACTCGTGGCAACGCCTCTGCGGAGTGAACATAGGCAGTGTTGCACCCCTGACCGTGCGCCTGAGCGCGCCCCTGTGACCCCGGTCCGGTCCGAGCGAGGTCGGCCGGCCGGGGTCAGTCTGTACCGTTGGCTGGTCGCCAATACACGTAACATGGCGCGGTCGCGTGAGCGCAGTGAACCGTTCGCGTGAACCAGAGGTCCGATCAGTGGCGAGCAACACAGTGAACATTTGAACAGTGACAATGGCTGTGGCGGATTCAACGGTGGACCAGCTCAGTGCCCTGCTGTCCCAGCAGCTGCAGGCGATGGCGGAGGAGCGTCAGGACGCCCGAGATCGTGAGGCCCGACTCACGGAGCGACTTCTGCAGCTGACGCCGGCCACCACACAGCAGGAAGCACCACTCAGCCGCCCAGCCAACCGACTGTCGTCAGCGGCGACGCCGGTCTCTTCTCCGGGGCATCGCTTCGCGAGTTCTCGGCATGGAAAGATAAGTACGAGGGGTACTGTCTGCTGACCGGCATGAACGCTATGCCGCCAGATGAGAAGAAAGCAGCACTGTTCGCCCTGTTGGACGATGAATGGCTCAAAATCGTGAAGTATAGCTTGAACATTGATGTTGGCAACAACGCAATCACCACTGATGAGATTGTAGCAGAAATGGAGAAACACCTTCGGAAACAACGTAACGTCATTCTGGATAGAAGAGTTTTATACGCGGTCACAAGAACACGGCGAGTCTTTCAATGACTTCATGATCGCTGTGAAGGAGATCTATCAATTTTGCGATTTTTGTACCCAATGTCAAGACGAACAAATCCGTGACAAAATCGTTACAGGGATCCGTGATAGCGCTACACTCGAGGAGTTATTGGCTACGGAATCTCTCACACTGGCTCGAACTGTCAGAATATGTCAGGCACGCGAGAACGCACAGAGTGGGCGTGAAACGCTGCACGGCCCGTACCACGGTCTCGAGCCGCCGGGTCCGGCGGCCATCGCCCGTGTGTCCCCTCGGCAGCGCGGTAGTGGCCGGCCAGGCCGGCTCGCCACTGGCCGGCGGTGCGCCTTCTGTGGGGGCCCATGGCACATTCGTCTGAGGGACTGTCCCGCTCGAAACAGCGTATGTGAGCTCTGCTCAAAACGCGGTCATCTGGCGGTGGTATGCAGAGCCGACCGCTCAGATCAGCCCCGGATGTCCGACCCGGTCCGCCCTGGCAGCATGCCAGCCGGCGGCTCTGGTCAGGATTACAGATACCATAGGCGGTCCCAGGGAGATCACCTGCGGGGTATCGTGGTTGCTGACGTCACCACCCGGGACAGCGAGTCACACAAAGCCCCTGAAATACAGATCCCTGTCAGGCACCGCAACGGTAGCGGCGTGCTATCGTGGATACCAGACACCGGCGCAGAATCGACCGTGATCGGGCCGGACCTGGTCGAGGCAGTCGGTGGAAACCTACAAAATCTGGCACCAACTAACCACACGCTCTTCTCGGAAGATGGCACGGAGCTCCAGTGCCTGGGCACTATACAGGCAGTGCTCCGCCTCGGCCCCAGCGAGGTCAGGACACCGATCTTCGTGGTTGACGGTGTCCGTTCTGCTCTCCTCTCCTGGTTTCATGCGAGAGATCTGGGCATACTACCCGCCTGCTTCCCACAGCCGGTGCTGCCACCACCCGACTCTGCTCATCATCAGCACGCAGAGGCAGTAACGAGTCTACCAGAGGCGACGGACGACTACACGGTTACAACGTCTGCGCCGGAGGCGGTCTCACACCGCCACGCCGATGTCAATCTGGTGAACGCCAGGATTCGGCCGGCAGCAGTGGACAATCTCCGGGGACGGTCTCCACGCAGCGTGACTGTCTGCCCGGTGGGAGCGTACCACACAGCTCACCCTGGCAGAACCGACGGCGGCGGCAGTGACGTCAGCATCGGGCCATCACCGACTGCAACAGCAGCAGAAGACGTCAGCGTCAGACCGTCACCGGCTGCTCCAACAGTAGTGGTAGGCGGTACGGCTGATTCCTGTGACACGAAAGTGTCGGTGGCGCCCACCACCAAACGGCAACACCAAGAAGGAACACCGGCACAGGTGGCGCCATCTCCAGCGCACCGCAGCGTCGGCAGCGCCACCGTGCGGCGGAGCGGCGAAACTCACCCGAAGACAGCGATGCCTGCACGGGCGCCCAGTGGCGCCACTCAACGGGAGAACCAAGACGCTCTGCTTCAAGCCACGCCGACTGAAAATAAACCAGCGTGTAGCAGCCGGTATTGTTAGCACCCGGTACAGTCTCATATATGTGTTCATTGTTCTAGCTCCGACTTATAGCATCTTTTTGAAAACACCTAATTCACTGGCTCTGATTCCAACCGCTTTAGAAACCACCCTACTCGTGCGCCTATAGTATCATTCTAATTCACAGACCAGATATCACTTTAATGATTTTGTCGCTGCACTCTGCCGCCACGCAGATGTGTTATTTCAACAAGTGGCCGTGCGCCGGCCCGGCTAGTGACGCATGGCCTGTCATCGAGCTCTCGCTTTTGGTGTTGGGACAGGGTGACCAAATGTCAAGTGTCTGTCTGGGGTAGGGATGCGATATAAGCCAGGGAGTGTTGCAGTGCCGCGCAACGGTTCCGGGTGGGCGTACCCGGTCGGGCGTATCCCACACGGTGAACACGTGACCAGCGCGTGACCAGGCGAGGCAGAGCGCGTATCACGTGCCAGAGGTCGGCTCATACCAGTGTATACTGGTTATGCGTTGCCCTTTGGACCGTGTATAAAAGCGGCTGCCTCGGGGTCAATCAGGGGGTGCGCGGAGTCGGGAAGCGACCCTCGAGCCGATAACATCTAGCTGCTCTGTTGACTCTTGCTCTACTCTCTGTTGGCACTCAGTAACCGGGTAAAGTAACGCCGTCTGTGTGTTGTGTTTGGTGACTGACTGCAAATATCATCTCTGCCGCCGAAGCACTCTGTCTTTACAACCAGACCGGAGGGAAGAGCAGACGTCACACACATCATCACGTCACTACAGATCGGGTCGTTACATTGGTGCCGTGACCCGGATGCTTCAAGGTCATCCCAGGTCATCAATCGCCTCAGATGACTGAAGAAGCCCGCCAGGAGAGTACCAAGAAGACCATCATCCAGTTTCAACTCCCGACTCTACCAGACCAAGACATCAGCACCACTGCTCGGCCCCGCCTGGGTCATCAAGGCAAGAACGGGCAGTGCGAGTGCTGGGACAAGTTCATCCCAGTACTACACCTACTAGAGTCACCTGAGATCATCCGCTATACTGTCTGCCCCTACCATCGAGCTTATTTCACCCGCCGCCTCCGTCTCCACATCGATCACAGCTGTAGCTGTCATTACGATCCAGACCCGAGCCGTTGTTCGGACTGCGGCTATTGCCACAACTGTGGCTGTGACCTCGTGACGACCTCTACAGACGAATTTCATCGGTGCAGCTGTTTTCTCTGCTTAGCCCGCTGCTGCAAGTTCGGGCCAACGCCAGGTGCCATCCTGGGAGCACAGAGGGAGCACACATACCTCTCCGCCCGGCAGGCCGCTGTCCGCTGCCCGATTGGCTCGCCACCCAACCAAGTTGGCCGTCCAGCTCCGCTGCCTACGCCACTGGAAGTCTACAAAGCCTGCAATAAGCCACTCGCCACCAAGTTCGCCAACAGCCAGATATTCACGGAGCCCAACACTTCAATCTCAATCAACAAGCGCCGTCCTTCAGCCGACGGCAAGACCCTGACCGAAGAGGAACTACCTCTTCGTTGCAACGGGGTGTGGCCTCCCAGGTCAGTGCCAAAATACGCACCTGACGGCACCTACACGCGGCCGCCGCCATCGTCACCAGCATCGCCAGTGCAGCCAGTAGCTGCAAGGTCAGAGCCACCACCTCTCTGCTTCTGTGACCGGCCCAGTGACGTCCCCTGCCCATCTGAAAACGTACCAAGCTGGAGCCCAGCTCCCACTCCCAAGCCGACGCCGACGCCAACGAAGCCCGCAAGAGCCGCAGCCCAGACGAACGAGGACGACTGGTGACTGAAACGTCTCCTCACCGAACAGGCCAGCCCGAAGCAGGTAAGTGCCTCACACCTATTTTATCAAAGTCAGATATAGCCAATTTTAAAAGTCAATTTAACGCAAACGCTAGCGCCATGGATCCAAATGTGCTCATAGATATCGCTCAGTCAGTTCGTAGTCTTGGAAACCGATTCACTGTATCACAAACACTCATGGCCAAGAAAACCACTTTTGATGGATCAAATGCCGATGCCTTTGCCAAATGGTTGCTGGACATGGACGACATTTACGCATCTGTTTCAAACGACGAATCCCAAACCCTGTGGGCCGCCTCTCAACTCCTTAAGGGATCAGCCCTTAACTTCTTTCGAGACACCCGACCAAACCTGACAAACTGGCCTCAACTCAAAGCCGCCGTGACCACCCGCTACGGCCACCTCAATCCTGCTGCCTACTCAAAACAAAAGCTCCGAAACGCCCTTCAGCATGTAAATGAATCCGTCTCCGATTTTGCTGAGCGAATCCGACTCCTGTCCTACCAAGCATACGACCAGGAACGACTGAGGGAGAAAGAGGTGACTGAGACGGTGACCAACGCTTTTATCAATGGACTTAGAAACCGCCGCCTTCAGGAGAGCATTGCCAGAAAAATGCCCGCCTCCCTGACTGACGCCTACAACCATGCCATGCACGAACAGCAGATGAAGGACCATTTAGCCTTGTACCACGACAATACCTCCGCCCCCGAACCCATGGACTGCAATGCAATAGACAAAATGGACTCTGTTGAAAAACGACTAGACACTGTGACCGAAACGCTGGCAAATATTTGTCAGGTTCTCACCACACAGCATCAACCTCAGCCGCTTCCACAACCGCAACCTCCGCCATTTCAGGTCCAACCGCAGGCCAACCAACAGTACCAGCATAACCGCCCTCCTCCACAGCAGTACCAGCGCCAGCCGTATCAACAGTACCAGCGCCAGCCGTATCAGCAGCACCAGCAAGGTCGCACACCCCCACCGCATTTTCGGCAGCAGAGCCGTCAGGGCTACAACCCGCCGCGTCACCCCGTCCCAAACAGACCTCCAATGGGCGCTGACAGAGTTAATCCACAGGATTATCGCTGGACCTCGGACCACCGGCCCATCTGTCACTACTGCGGTATACCTGGGCACGTACAACGGGCATGTCGTAAGCGAGCGGCTGCCGAGAGCACGGCAGCGCCACAGACGCCTCACACCCTGCATCGGCAGCAGGAAAACTAGTAGAGCCTCACCCGGGAGAGGAGAAAGCGCAGTCAGTTTTCGTCCTACAGGTAAGTGAAAATTGCCCCTACATTGACATTCACATTGGCACACATCAATTCAGAACACTCCTCGACACCGGTGCACAACTCTCTCTAGTTAGCGAAGAATTTCTCAAACTGTGTGACCCCCAATTGGTAAAATCGACTTCAAATTCAACTAACATTACCCTCCGTTCGGCCACTGGTCATTCCCTAGAAGTATCCAAAGTAGTCAGAATCCGCATTACCCTTGGAAAAATCAGAATGTATCACGATTTTGTTGTAGTGAAAGATTTCAAGCATGACATGATTTTGGGGGTTGACTTTCTCAAAACCCGCAAGGCTATATTGGACTTTGACTCTCAAACCCTGATCATTGGCAACTCAGTGTACCCATTAAAAGCAAAGTCAGGTCAGGAAAAGACAGAAATCAACCTTGTGAGACTTGCGGAGGACGTAGACGTCTTCCCACGTTCGGACGTTCAAATCAAATGCTTCATTTCCAAGAAGAAGCCGGCAGGAGAAAATTTTGTTGTCTCACAGCTCCCCTCATCCCCATGTTTTGAAGACGAACCAGGCGTTTTGCTGCCAAATGCGCTGGTCAAACTGTCCAAAAACAGGCATATCCCTTGGGCCATTGTTAACGAAACTGGTAGATATATCCGGCTCAAGAAAGGCCAAGTTTTGGGCACAGCAACCAAATATAGAGAGGAGGAACAAAAACCAAACATTTCATCTGTTACGACAGACGGGACAAAACAAGAAATCAGTCCTTCAGACGTGCTGTCAACTTTCAAATTAGATCATGTGTCTGACGATCATCGCGAAGCATTGATCAAACTTTTAGAGAACAACTTGGATATTTTTGTGCAGAAAGACGAGGAGCTTACCACAACAAATATCACAGAAATGAGAATCAATACGCAAGACCATCCCCCGTCATATCAGGCCCCAAGACGCCCCCCTTTAGCATACCGTCACATTTTAGAGGAGCAGATGCAGGACATGCTCAAGGCTAAAGTGATTAGGCGCAGCAATTCCCCCTGGATGTCCCCGATACTTTTGGTCCCAAAGAAAGATGGCTCTATGAGACTTTGTGTAGACTTTCGAAAATTAAACGCTATCACAATCCGTCCTGCTGCCAGCATTCCATCAGCAGAAGACATATTTTACTCGCTAGGCAAATCAAAGTTTCGAACCAGTTTGGATCTAAAACAAGGATTTTGGCAAATCCCCATCAGAGAAGAAGACAAAGAAAAGACCGCTTTTGGAACAGACGCAGGGGTTTGGGAATACAACTGTATGGCATTTGGTCTGGCGGGAGCCCCAGCGGTTTTCCAAAATTGCATAAATGCCGTTTTGGGCGATATCCGACATTTTGCCCTAGCATTTGTAGATGACATTATCGTGTTCAGTGAGACTTTTGACGACCATATCAGGCACCTCGGAGAAGTGCTAGATCGCTTACGCAAAGCAAACCTGAAACTCAAAATTTCGAAGTGTGAATTTATCAGAAAAGAGCTTAATTACCTTGGGCACATTATCTCTGACAAAGGAATCTCGGTTGACTCTGAAAAAGTCTCCGTGATAGAAAATCTCAAGCCGCCAGAAAATATCCGCGAAGTTCGCAGTTTTCTCGGCATGACTTCTTACTACAGGAAGTACGTTCCAAATTTCAGCAAAATTGCAAAGTCCCTCACAGCCCTCACCCGAAAAAATGCCCGTTTTAAATGGACTGATGAGGCACAAACCGCATTCGAGTACCTCAAGCAGTCACTGCTGCAGGCGCCCATTTTGGCATTTCCAGATATTTCCAAACCGTTCAAACTATATACAGATGCCTCTCAATACGCGATGGGTGCAGTATTGATGCAAGAGCACGAAGGTCATGACCGAGTCATTCAGTATGTCTCTCATCAATTCTCGGAACAAAAACAGAAGTGGCCTACTATCGAGCGCGAGGCGTTCGCGATTGTTTATAGTCTCGGGAAGCTGAGGCCGATTCTGATCGGCACTGACGTCACTGTTTATACAGACCACAAACCGCTGAAGCATTTGTTCACAAGTGAGATGAAAAATCCGCGTATACAGAGATGGGCCATCATTTTGGGAGAATATGCTTGCAAAATAGAGTACATATCAGGCCCCAAAAATGTTGCCGCAGATATGCTATCTAGACTTCACAATACTCCATTTGCTGGAAATTTACATGATAACGAGCATTTAGACTGGCAAGGTGAAATGACAGATGTCAATGTAGTACAGAAAACTCAAATCAATGTTGTCGACAACGCTGTCACCATGTCTGACGAAGAACCAGTAGAAAAAGAAAACAAACCACTAGACTATCACGATTTTGATGAACAAACTCTAAAACAGGCACAACGGGAAGATGATGACACTCAAGTCATCATTACTGAATTGCAGAAGGATACACCCGATCCACAAATAGCGTCAACATATTGTTCAGAAAATGGTCTTTTGCATCATTTAGAACGAGGTACCAAAACCAGACCCCATACCCGCATGCAACTTGTCGTTCCACCAATGTATAGAAAGATAGTATTAGAAGGAGCACATGACGGTTATTTAGGAGGTCATTTAGGAATTGAAAAGACAACAGACAAGATTTCCAAGTCATATTATTGGTCAACCCTTCTAAAAGATGTGATGCAGTATGTTCAGTCGTGTGAGACATGTCAGCGCAAAAAGTTAGCCAAAGAGAGAAGACCAATGCAAGATATGCCAATGCCTTCAGCACCAATGGAAATTGTTGGCATTGATACATGTGGTCCATTCCCCGTTTCCGATGCAGGAAACAAGTATGTGTGTACTATTGTTGATCATTTTAGTGGATGGCCAGAAGCATATGCCATTCCAGACAAATCTGCTAACACGATCGCTCAGCTTCTTCTGAATGAATTCATTCCCCGTCATGGCTGCCCAAGACTAGTTATTAGTGATCAAGGTACCGAATATTGCAATGCATTATTGAACGTTGTTCACAAGGAATTGGGAATTTCACGAATCCGCACTTCAAGTTATCACCCTCAGTCAAACGGGAAAACTGAACGCTTCCACCGTTGCATGAATGAGATGATTCAAAAACAAATTAGTGAAGATCAAACAAAATGGGAGGAAATCCTACAGCCTTGTTTAGGAGCATATCGGATGAGTAAGAATGAGTCGACAAAGTATTCTCCATACTTTGTGATGTATGGCCGAGATCCCGTGTTGCCAGTTGATACCCTACTCCAGCCCCGTCACCGCTACACTGGAGAGGAGTATGTGCCCGCGATGTTCGAACACCTACACAACGCTTACACACAGGTAGCAAACAACATGCAACAAGCAAGGGAACACAACAAGTCGCTCATTTCGAACACCGCTATTCCATCCAATTTCAAACCGGGAGACCTGGTATTCTATTTCGATCCTTCTGTACAACCAGGAAACTCCACAAAACTGACACTTTACTGGAAGAACTACTTCCGTGTCGTATCTAAATTGGGAAAGGAAAACTACTGCATCAAAAACATGCACACGGGCAAAACGAAAATAGTTCATTCAGAAAATCTTCGCCATCGGGACGCAAATGACGTGTGGGACAGGTCCTACAATTCGATCCGCCAGCCTGTCCAGGTGAGTAAAATGCCGGAAGAACAGCCCGTCCGTCAACAGCCGCTTCGCGCTGCCCGTCTGCCCTTCAGTGACCAAGATTGGTACCAGGGATTCACGCAGCCGGTTCCCGCGACGCAGCTGACGAACAACTCACCACCCGTCTACTGTCCTGAGGAGCAGCCAGACGCTTGTGTAGAGCAGAACGAAGAGGAAATAGAAGCCCGTCCGCTACGACCTTCAGCAGCAACCGCCAGTCCCGCAGTCTTCTCGCCATATTCACCGGAGTATGATGAGCTCGGCCAACTGACACCGCTGACACAGAGGCAGCCGAGGAATACGAGGTATTCGCTCAGGTCGCAGGGTCCAGTCATTGACCCTGTTGACACAGCTCCTTTAGAAGGTAGGAATACACAGTATTCGCTCAGGTCGCAAGGTCCAGTCGCTGGACTTGTTGACGCAAATGCTCCCTTTGGATGTCACAGGTACAACCCCAACAGACCAAGGTACGTACCAAAACGACAACGTGACATATCACAAGAGCGGACGAACGACGATGACAAAAGACCAAGGGTCCAGTATGACATGGACTGTTTGTCTACAGGGACAACAGACCCAAATATTGCTCCAACTCGGCAATCATTTGCAAAGGCAGATTCGGCTGATCTAGACGTTTCGCCCGATTGGCACCCAAAGGTCTTGAGTGTTTTGTTGTTTTGTGCAGAGCTTCTGTTTCCAAGCCTCGGCTAACGTGCGATTTCTACGTTGCAGGCGACGAAACATGGCTGCGATGATTGCACTCCTTGGCTGGCTCGCCGTGGTGGCCTTGGTGCTCCACGCAGAACAAACCCCGACTGATCCAGGGCATCTCTTCATCCCTGTCGGTAAAATCTATCCTAGCTACAGTTCCTGGGCTATCACCATATCTACTAACATCGCCCCCTATCGCACGGAGACCCAACTATTGTCCCAGTCCCGTAAGGATCTCATATCCCTAGTAGCAGAATTACGATCACGCAAGTTTATTAACGTAACCGCTCAAACGGCCCCGGCAGCCCCATTGATGAAACTATACATTAACCAACTAGACGCGTCCCTCACCGCCCTTAACAGTGAAACTGAAGGTTTATTGCGGACATTCCGAGACTTGCTGTATCCTCCCACGGCTCAGGATCCAGAGATCCCAGATCCAAATCGGCGCTCCATTGCTCGACGCAGCAAACGCGTATTGCCCGATCCTGATGCACCAGCGGTACCATCCCGGGCCAAACGAGGATTGATAAATGGCATTGGAAACGCTCTATCATATTTGTTTGGAACGGCTACAGAAAGCGAGATCAAACATCTAACGCGCAACGTAAAACTCATCAACGATAAAGATGTTGCAATGGCACATAAATTCAACGGTACTCTTAAAGTTCTCAATTCAACTCGAGTAGCCACTTCTCAGAACCGCCGCGCCTTACGCTCCTTGTCTACGGCTGTGAACTCACTAAATACGGCCTACAGTAAACTCTTTTTATCGGTCCGTCGCAACAGCAATAACATCGAACTTTTCTCTCACGTGACCGAACTGACCGACAGCATCATCAGGCTGACACAAGCCGTCCAGTATTTGTATTCTGAACTTAGCTCTATCTCGCACAAATTCGCACTGGCACAAGCTGGTATTTTGCACAAGGGACTTATTCCCCGTCGCGAGTTTGGCCGTCTCCTCAGAAAGATCAATAAGAACCTACCTCCCAACTTTGCACTGCCATTCTCTTCTGATCAGGTCAATGAATACGTCAGAGTTGTCAAAACTAAACTAATTGCAGGAATAGACACTTATCACGTCCTCTTCTACATCCCTCTACTCCATACCATACACGCCTTTGATGTGTATCGATTCTTCCCGTATCAGGTACCTCTTCATGACCACAATGTTTCCCTCAGCTATTATCCAAACGAACCTCGTTATCTCCTAATGTCTGAGAACCGGAGGCATTACATACAACCTGAGCAATCCGAAATCGAAACATGTATCTTGGCCCGACAACCATTCTGCCCACTCCATGAACCGGCATATTCCACAGCTGGCTCAACTTCATGTGTAACAGCACTTTTCCGTCAGGATGCTGTATCAACACTCAAGTATTGTTCACCACAAATCACTCCCGCCGACAATGCCCCCAAAGCTTATTATCTGACCAAAGGTCAATGGTTATTGGTCTCACGCCCCCCGTTTTCGCTCACGATCTTTTGTGCCTCTACTCAAACGAGTCATCCGGTCTACATCATTCGATCCGTTGATACTATAACGTTAGAAGCAGAATGCTCGGCGTCAGGCGACTCATTCTACCTGCCCCCATACTACGCCAGTGAGACACACCTGGAACTTCCTACATTTACGTCCAATGCCCTGTACAACAATATGTCCTTACCCATCTGGCGCAAGGAATGGTCCGAAAGGCTCAACAACCTAACAACGCATAACGTTTCCCTTTTGCCTGAATTACACATCAATGGTATGCATGCTGACGCTTATTTCAATCATTTGGAAGCCCAACCCCTTGAACAAGTGACAATTGACAGCCCATCTGGTTTCTCCAAAACCATGCTGCTCATGATCGTCATTGGTGTGATGACCCTGTTCTGCCTGTACTTCATTCTGAAGCATTGTTGCTGCCCCAACCCCCGTAATTATTCCCTAGCACGATTCCGCCCAGTCCGTCCTCAGTTACCGCCCGACGAAAGCCCAGAGGAGCCAGCCATGGACATGCAGGAATTGTCGCCCATGGCATCGCCGCCGCCGTACCGCCCTGTCGATCATGACGTTGGCCAAGTTTCGCAGTGCACAGCCAGCCCTGTGCAGCCGTCTGCCATGCGGCAGCAACCTGTCGGAGGGGACGCATCACCGCCACGAGGTGGTGCTCCACTCGCTACTCCGACATCCGTCGCGTCAGTACTAACGGGTACCAGACCGACATCTCTTGCTTTCTCCCCGGTGTGAGGCACACCCCTTCGGACCGGCCTGCGCCGTCACGAGACGCCCAGCGCCGTGTCGCCCTGCTGTGGCCGCGCTGCCGAGCGCGCGCCCAGTGCTGTGTGAGACGTTCGGACCGGCCTGCGTCATCAGTCATGAGACGCCCAGCGCCGTGTCGCCCTGCTGTGGACGCGCTGCCGAGCGCGTGCCCAGTGCTGACTGTGTGTTATCCTTGCCGGGTCAAGGATTGTTATGTTTACGGTGGGCTTTGGGTTTGTGTATATGTGCTGGGTAGCGGGGTAGTGCTCGCGTACGGCTTCACCGTTTATGTAGCATGGCGGGGGGTTGTAGCATTAATTGGTATCATCGGTCCTGTTTATGGTCTTCCTTTGCCCTTCAGGCGACGGAAGCGAGCATTTTTTTTTCCCAACCAAAAATGCTGCGTTATTAGGAGGGGAGGTATTGTAGCAGCCGGTATTGTTAGCACCCGGTACAGTCTCATATATGTTCATTGTTCTAGCTCCGACTTATAGCATCTTTTTGAAAACACCTAATTCACTGGCTCTGATTCCAACCGCTTTAGAAACCACCCTACTCGTGCGCCTATAGTATCATTCTAATTCACAGACCAGATATCACTTTAATGATTTTGTCGCTGCACTCTGCCGCCACGCAGATGTGTTATTTCAACAAGTGGCCGTGCGCCGGCCCGGCTAGTGACGCATGGCCTGTCATCGAGCCCTCGCTTTTGGTGTTGGGACAGGGTGACCAAATGTCAAGTGTCTGTCTGGGGTAGGGATGCGATATAAGCCAGGGAGTGTTGCAGTGCCGCGCAACGGTTCCGGGTGGGCATACCCGGTTGGGCGTATCCCACACGGTGAACACGTGACCAGCGCGTGACCAGGCGAGGCAGAGCGCGTATCACGTGCCAGAGGTCGGCTCATACCAGTGTATACTGGTTATGCGTTGCCCTTTGGACCGTGTATAAAAACGGCTGCCTCGGGGTCAATCAGGGGGTGCGCGCAGTCGGGAAGCGACCCTCGAGCCGATAACATCTTGCTGCTCTGTTGACTCTTGCTCTACTCTCTGTTGGCACTCAGTAACCGGGTAAAGTAACGCCGTCTGTGTGTTGTGTTTGGTGACTGACTGCAAATATCATCTCTGCCGCCGAAGCACTCTGTCTTTACAACCAGACCGGAGGGAAGAGCAGACGTCACACACATCATCACGTCACTACAGATCAGGCCGTTACAAGCGTGGAATGCAGCGATGGGTGAACCCTCCGACCAACAACGAGCCACCCACCTGCAACAGCTAAAGGAGGCGTTCCCACGGGTCTTCGACACATCGAGACTCAGAGAGATGGACGGAGGCCCCATGAAAATTCATCTGACTGAGGACGCCAAGCCATTCGCTATCACCGCTCCACGTAAGATACCGTTCGCGTGGCAGGAACAAGTAAAGAAGGAGCTGGACGAGTTAGAACGCAAGGGCATCATCAAAGAAGTAGAGAAGCCGACCGAATGGTGCCATCCGATGGTCATCGTGCCGAAGAAGGACTCCAACGATCCCCGCGTCTGCGTGGACCTGACAAAGCTGAATCAGCACGTGAGACGGGGACCACATCCTGTCTCGACACCTCATGACGTCATCACGGGGATCGGTAAGAACAGCCGTTACTTCACCAAGTTGGACGCGAAGAGTGGCTATTTTCAGATAGCGATCACTGAAGAGGACCAACCACTGACGACGTTTATCACCCCATGGAAGAGGTACATGTTCTGCAGGGCGCCGATGGGACTGGTGTCTTCTGGAGACGAGTACCTGAGACGAGGAGACCAGGCACTGGACGGCATCCCCAGAACATGCAAAGTCGTCGATGATATACTGGCCCACGACGAAGACTACGCGTCCCACCTGGACCACGTCTGGACGATCCTGGAACGCTGTGACAAGTACGGCATCACACTCAACCCGGCCAAGACGGCGTTCGCGGAATCAGAAGACGGCTACTGCGGGTACACGCTGAGCCCATCTGGATACACCCCCGATGGCCGTAAAGTGAAAGCCATCGCTGAGTTCCCGAAGCCTGCCAACATCAGCGATCTCCGCAGCTTCATGGGTCTGGTGGGTCAGCTCAGCGAGTTTTCACCGTGGATCTATTACGCCGCTGATCCACTGAGAGACCTGCTGAAGCCGAAGAATGAATGGCGATGGACAGCTCAGCACGACGATGCCTTCGCCGCCGTGAAAAACGCGCTGACCTCCCCACCAGTGCTCGCCTACTTCTCACCAGCACTTCCAACGATGCTGCAAACTGACGCCTCCCGACGGCACGGCCTGGGATACGCGCTGCTGCAGCAGCACGGCGAGGACTGGAGACTCGTCCAATGTGGATCCCGCTTTCTCTCGGACACCGAAAGCAGGTATTCCGTCATCGAACTTGAGCTGCTAGCTGTCGTGTGGGCCACCACAAAATGTCGTATGTACCTGGCTGGCTGTCCCAAGTACACCCTTCTCACAGACCACAAACCTCTCATTCCGATACTGAACTCACGCTCAATCTGTGATATCGATAGCCCCAGATTGCTGCGACTTCGAGAGAAACTGTTGATGTACCAGTTCACTACGGAATGGAGAAGTGGGTCCAAGCACTGCATTCCCGATGCACTTTCCAGAGCTCCAGTCGAGCAGCCATCTACCGAGGACACAGAGGAGGAGGAGGAGCTGAACCGCCACCTCAGGCGGACGGTGATGTCCGCCATCAACGCCGTGACGAGGGACGGCACCCGCTTCACACCGCTGCCAGACAGTCCGCTGTCTCAAGTACGCGCCGCCGCTCAACATGACGATGAGTATCAAAAACTGAAACAAACGATCATCACCGGCTTCCCCGGCACTAAAGGAGAAGTCGATGGCGCTGTGAGACCGTACTGGGCAATGCGTGACCGCCTGACCATCGATGATGACTTGATCGTGTGCGGCCCTCGTCTGGTCATTCCTCGTCAAATGAGGAGCGACGTTTTGAAACGCCTACATGAGAGCCACCAAGGCATCCAACGGACCAAAATGCGTGCTCGGCAGACAGTATATTGGCCAAACATCGAAAACGACATCGCTAACATCGTCCGTTCCTGTCGTCTTTGCAGAGAGCACCTCCCGAGTCTTCAGAAGGAGCCGATGATGACGGACCCTCCACCGAGTCGCGTCTTTGAATCAGTGTCAACTGCCTACTTCCATCACGCAGGAAGAACATACCTCGTGTATGTAGACCGGCTATCTGGATGGCCGATCGTGCGTGACTGTGCGGGAGACGCGTCGTCACGACACCTAATCAGCGCACTCAGAGACACGTTCTCGTCCACGGGTGTTCCATCCGTGCTACGTTCCGACGGCGGCCCACAATTTGCAGCGAAGCGGACCAGGGACTTTCTGGCCAGGTGGGGTGTGACCCACGTACTGTCATCCCCACACTACCCGCAGAGCAACGGGCATGCAGAAGCCGCCGTTAAATCCATCAAGCGCCTCATCGAAAAGACGACTGAACGGGGCGAGCTGGACGACGACGCCTTCGTCCGCGGCCTGCTCGAGTTACGCAACTCGCCGCGTGCCGACGGCCGCTCCCCGGCGCAGGTTCTCTTCGGCCACCCACTGCAGTCGCCTGTACCCGCTCATCACCGGGCGTTCGCCGCCGAATGGCAGACTGCTGCCGAAGTGTGCGACGAGCGAGCCGCCGCGCTGCGTGAGCGAGTGCGTGATCATTACGATCAGACGGCCCGACCGCTCAAAGGTATCCGTCTCGGTGCGACTGTAGACGTGCAGGACCCTCGCACCGGTTTGTGGGACCGTACTGGGACGATTGTTGGTGTCGGTGACAGACGCGACTATTTAGTGAAAATGTCAAGTGGTCGTGTGTATTGGAGGAATAGGCGTTTTCTCCGTCCGCATCATTTTCTGTTACCGTCCTCCGTGTATGAACCCGATGCTACTGTCGTGCTGGCGCCGCCCAAACCATTGACAGCAACTGGGAAAGATTCCGTACGTCGTGACAGGAGCCCTGTGTCCGTACGAACGGAACCGCGTAGGAGCGGGCGGCCTAGAAAACCACCGGAGAGGCTGGTTGTAGACCCGCAGCTCAAGTCGTATTGCTAGCGGACTATCGGTAGGTTGTGACTACTGGCGAGAGGGATGTGTTGGCGATGAATGTTGTTTTGCAAAGTGCAAATTTTTGTTTAACATTTCAAATGACATTTTCCGTAAATGTCATTTTTGGGGGAGATGTTGCACCCCTGACCGTGCGCCTGAGCGCGCCCCTGTGACCCCGGTCCGGTCCGAGCGAGGTCGGCCGGCCGGGGTCAGTCTGTACCGTTGGCTGGTCGCCAATGCACGTAACAGGCAGGACGAGGTGCATTGATACACATGCGAAACCCAATAACCTAAGAATCACAGGAATTAAGTTGTGCTTCTGTTGGACAAGCTTATATAGGGTTTCAATGAAGTTTCAAGATGTTTCCACTGACTTCCTTTTCCACCGTAGGATAAGCGTAACTACGTCGTTTGTAGACGATCACAAACTTGCATAAGAAAGGTGTCAATGAACTTCAACAGCGAGGTTGTGGTTTCCATTTAGCTGACTATTTGGTGTTTATTACGCAAGTTTGCAGCAATCACCGATATAATTATCACATTGCATGCTGCAAGTGATTCTGAAGTGTCGCCCATGTAACATTCGGACCGTGTTATCAGTTTTAATTTATGTGTTAGCCAGTTTCGGAGTCGCACGAGGAGAGTAATTAAATAGTTGTGGCGGGTCCCAGTTCACGGCTGGCTCCGCTGAGAGGCCGGGTCAGTAGACTGTCATGAACCGTCACGGCTAACTGTCATATAACATGACACGGCGGGATAGGACAGCGTGATAGGACTGACTGTCATGAACCGTCACGGCTAGCTGTCATATAACATGGCACGGCGGGATAGGACAGCGTGATAGGACTGACTGTCGTGAACCGTCACGGCTAACTGTCATATAACATGACACGGCGGGATAGGACAGCGTGATAGGACTGACTGTCATGAACCGTCACGGCTAGCTGTCATATAACATGGCACGGCGGGATAGGACAGCGTGATAGGACTGACTGTCATGAACCGTCACGGCTAACTGTCATATAACATGACACGGCGGGATAGGACAGCGTGATAGGACTGACTGTCATGAACCGTCACGGCTAACTGTCATATAACATGACACGGCGGGATAGGACAGCGTGATAGGACTGACTGTCATGAACCGTCACGGCTAACTGTCATATAACATGACACGGCGGGATAGGACAGCGTGATAGGACTGACTGTCATGAACCGTCACGGCTAACTGTCATATAACATGACACGGCGGGATAGGACAGCGTGATAGGACTGACTGTCATGAACCGTCACGGCTAACTGTCATATAACATGACACGGCGGGATAGGACATCGTGATAGGACTGACTGTCATGAACCGTCACGGCTAACTGTCATATAACATGACACGGCGGGATAGGACAGCGTGATAGGACTGACTGTCATGAACCGTCACGGCTAACTGTCATATAACATGACACAGCGGGATAGGACAGCGTGATAGGACTGACTGTCATGAACCGTCACGGCTAACTGTCATATAACATGACACGGCGGGATAGGACAGCGTGATAGGACTGACTGTCATGAACCGTCACGGCTAACTGTCATATAACATGACACAGCGGGATAGGACAGCGTGATAGGACTGACTGTCATGAACCGTCACGGCTAACTGTCATATAACATGACACAGCGGGATAGGACAGCGTGATAGGACTGACTGTCATGAACCGTCACGGCTAACTGTCATATAACATGACACGGCGGGATAGGACAGCGTGATAGGACTGACTGTCATGAACCGTCACGGCTAACTGTCATATAACATGACACGGCGGGATAGGACAGCGTGATAGGACTGACTGTCATGAACCGTCACGGCTAACTGTCATATAACATGACACGGCGGGATAGGACAGCGTGATAGGACTGACTGTCATGAACCGTCACGGCTAACTGTCATATAACATGACACAGGGGGATAGGACAGCGTGATAGGACTGACTGTCATGAACCGTCACGGCTAACTGTCATATAACATGACACGGCGGGATAGGACATCGTGATAGGACTGACTGTCATGCACCGTCACGGCTAACTGTCATATAACATGACACGGCGGGATAGGACAGCGTGATAGGACTGACTGTCATGAACCGTCACGGCTAACTGTCATATAACATGACACGGCGGGATAGGACAGCGTGATAGGACTGACTGTCATGAACCGTCACGGCTAACTGTCATATAACATGACACGGCGGGATAGGACAGCGTGATAGGACTGACTGTCATGCACCGTCACGGCTAACTGTCATATAACATGACACGGCGGGATAGGACAGCGTGATAGGACTGACTGTCATGAACCGTCACGGCTAACTGTCATAGAACATGACACGGCGGGATAGGACAGCGTGATAGGACTGACTGTCATGAACCGTCACGGCTAACTGTCATATAACATGACACGGCGGGATAGGACAGCGTGATAGGACTGACTGTCATGAACCGTCACGGCTAACTGTCATATAACATGACACGGCGGGATAGGACAGCGTGATAGGACTGACTGTCATGCACCGTCACGGCTAACTGTCATATAACATGACACGGCGGGATAGGACAGCGTGATAGGACTGACTGTCATGAACCGTCACGGCTAACTGTCATATAACATGACACGGCGGGATAGGACAGCGTGATAGGACTGACTGTCATGAACCGTCACGGCTAACTGTCATATAACATGACACAGCGGGATAGGACAGCGTGATAGGACTGACTGTCATGAACCGTCACGGCTAACTATCATATAACATGACACGGCGGGATAGGACCGTCGTGCGAGTCAGGCCAATAGTGTACAACTGTAAAGTTCAGTGTGTGATGCATAGATCAAACGCTGCTTGTTCCAGAAATAAAAGACAAAGTTCGTCGCGACTGAAAGTGGAAAAAGAATTAGGGTGCCAACTACCAATAAGATCCTCACGACCACGAGATGCTATAACGGTTGAGCAGTAAAATGCGACACAAATTTGGGAGCATTATAGTTATTTTGTGTTCGTTAAAAGCGATGTTAGTTCATCACAATCATAGTTTTCATTATATCTGATATTCCGTAATTGGTATATCCGGATTCGATATAGCGAAGGTTTACAGTATTCTAAAATTGTGCAGTGGGTAGAGTATTTGGTTTGTCGACCAGCATTTAGAGCGTGAAAATGTAATTCGTGTAAATCCCCGCAATGGATAGCGCTCAGCCAGACCCCCCGAGTACGTCATGGAGAGGAGCATTTTGTCCCTGACCTTATCCATAAAGACAGCACACTTTACCACCCCTGTACAGTTTAGCTTTTTTAACACGCACCCTGGAGGGGCGAAATCCCCCCCCCCCCCCCCGCCCTCCATCTCCCTCCGTTGCAATTTTCTTCAAAACTCTATTTTCTACGATTTTTCAAATATTTCTTAAAAAATTACCAACATGACGTCATCAAAACGTCATTATTTCCCAAATTTCTCAACTAATTTCAAATATTTTTTCAGCCTACGCATAATTGCTGTAAACTCAGCTACCGAAAATTTCAGAAACATGCACTGCATGCGTAAAAAGTTATTCAAGAAAAACCTCAGGGGGGGGGGGGGGGCTGTCAGGCCCCCGTAGGGCGAGGGTTAATCATCATATTCATCACGTCAGCATGTATGTACATTCACATGTTTAAAATTAGCAGTTGCGTTTCACCTCTTGATTCTCAATAATTTAGTTTCACCCATATTGCCGACAAAAAATATATACCAGTTATCTAGTTAGACAATTGATCCCCCGGGGTGGGGGTCGCGGTGCTTGTGTATTTTCAATGGAGTGAGTCTGAGATTGACTGTCAGGACAGTTGATCGCATTGTTCTGGGACTTTGAGAGTTCTATATAAACAGTAGAAAATCCGGTTCATTCAGCATGAACATTCATATTCCAGTTATACCATGCATCCAGCACAATTGCGTCGTTTATGGCGCATGGAGGAAGACCCTATCAGAAGGTAGAGTCATCCGGCGATTTGACCGAATCCGACTTAAGCGCGGTTCCCACTGGGCCTGCCACCCGTCAAAACGGATCCGTCGCCGTCAAACGGGCCCGTTGACGGACGTTCAGTGACGGGTTCGGTGGGAACCGGGGAGTGGCGGCGACTGACGCCCGCAACAGCTGATCGCGACGGATCCGACACCGTCGGAGCCCGTTTTTCAAAGTTGAACATTGTTCAACTTTTTGGAGAGGAACGGTGGTGCCGGAATCGGTTGTGGTGCCTGCCTGCTGGTTTTGTGTTGTAAGTATGCTTTAAATTTGATAGAAAATGTGCCGACCCCAGATTCCGGACTGAGTGCGCCCCTGCGTGGGCTGACCTGGCCCGCCCGCGGCGCCGTGCTGGGTCGGCCGGAGTCGCCGGGCCGTGTGTTAGGTTGGCTCCTGCGGGCGGGACGTTGCACGCCAATACACCTACCTAACATGGCGCGGTCGAGTAAAAACTGAACTTACTCTAAGTCAATACTCAGTAACTTCATCAGTTGGCGTGCTGGAGGTGCATCAAGATGGCATCAGCAGCGGAGGCGGCGGTAGAGCAGTTGACCGTGCTGCTCAGACAACAGATGGAGACGGCGGCTCAAGACAGGTTGGAGGCACGTGAGAGAGAAGAGCGCTTGACAGAACGCCTTCTGGCTCTAGCAACGCCAGCCATACAAGGTCGCCAGGTACGCTCCGCAGAGCAAGGTGAGACAGAACCAGGCCCGCGCACTGCTGGTTGTTTGCCCTCGGCAGCGCTTGCATCAGCTCCACACCTGGTCTCGGGTGCATCCCTGAGAGAATTGTCTGTTTGGAAAGAGAAATTTAGAGGCCATTGTAAACTGACACGAATGAATCAGCTATCGCCTGAAGAGCAAAAGGCTGCTTTGGTCGCACTTCTAGATGATGATCTGATCAGGCTAGTGAAGTACTCGTTAAATGTTGCCCTGGATGATGTGACAGTCACGACAGATGTCATAATAGAGCAAATCGGGGAGCACCTGCGCAAGCAAAGAAATGTGATTCTAGACAGACGTGAATTTTGTCAACGGGTTCAAGAGGCCGGAGAGTCGTTCAATGATTTCTTAATGGCGGTGAAAGAAATCCATGAATTTTGCAATTTCTGTGAGCATTGCCAGGATGATCAAATCCGTGACAGAATAGTTACAGGCATACGCGACACTGCAGTGCTAGAAGAACTTCTTGCAGATGAATCGCTCACGTTACAAAAGGCAGTAAACATATGTCGTGCTCGTGAAAATGCCCAGTGTGGTCGTGATGAGCTCCAAGGTCAAAATATGTCTGCCAACCGTGTCTCTGCAGCCCACAGGAACAAGAATCCGCCGACGAGAAAATGCAGCTTCTGTGGCGGTGAATGGCACGTTGACCTGACCGACTGCCGAGCTCGTGACAGCATCTGTCAGGCTTGTGGACGACGTGGTCACCTGGCGGTAGCCTGCAGAAGCAGAGCTTCATCTCGCGGCCGCCAGATGAGAGGTCAGCAGCCTCCCGGCCAGAGCCGTTCCACGGCACCCGATGGAACTGGAGCGACACAGCGAGACGCTTCTGAGCGCCATTTCGGCGGGGAGGTGAGGCGGTTCAATGATCGCGTGCAGCATCGCGTCATGATATCGGACGTGTTGTCATCGGGTCCCATGTTCTGTAAAACGCCTCAGATACGGGCAAGTGTTGAACACTTGAACGGCAGCGGCCAACTGTCATGGACTCCTGACACTGGGGCTGAGTCCACGGTTGTGGGTCCCGAGCACGCATGCGCCATCGGTGTTCATCTCCGAAACCTGATCCCATCGAAGGAGAGACTGTTTTCTGCAGATGGAAAACCGCTGAATTGCCTCGGAATGTTCACTGCCGTTATTCGCATCGGTCAGCGCGCCGTTACAGCAGACATTTATGTCATAGAAGACGTGCGATCGGCTCTCCTGTCATGGTTTCACTCCATAGACCTGCACATTCTGCCGGCATGTTTCCCCAGGAAGATCCAGTCTGTGCAGCCGGTGAACACGGCTACCGATGACGAGTCAGATCTACAGGCAACCACAACTACAACAGCGCCGGTGACCGCAGCGGTGCCGGCAACCGCGACCGCGGCCGCAGCGGTGCCGGCGACAGCGACCGCAGCAACGCCGGCGACAGCGACCGCAGCGGTGCTGGCGGTCGCGACCAACGCGGTGCCGGCGACTGCGAGCGCAGCGGTGAGGACGACGACCACGGCGGCATTGGGATCGGCTACAGCAGAATCAGCACCTTCCACCAGCGGTCTACCGGTTGGAAGTCGATCACCTGATGTGGCGCCACCTATGAGCGGAGAATCTCAGCAACAGCGGGTGCTGCCACCTATAGCCACAAATCGACAAGCAACGACATCTACAGAAGACGAGTCGCCGGGGATGAAGCCACGTCACATCGGACCGCATGTTCGATCGGCGGCGTCCAACAGTCACCGCAGCAGACCATGCAAGCCGACATGGTCCTCCGACATGGGCGAACCGTCACCACAGCAGAGGGAAGAGCATCTGGAACAGATGGAAGCAGCATTCCCAAGCGTGTTCGACACATCAATGCTAGGAGAGATGGCAGGCGGCCCGATGAAAATACACATCAGAGAAGATGCAAAGCCGTTTGCTCTCACCGCAGCTCGCAAAATCCCATTCAGTTGGAGAACCAAGGTGAAGCAACAATTGGACGAGCTCGAAACAAAGTCGATCATCGTTCCCGTGCAAGAACCTACCGAATGGTGTCATCCCATTGTGGTAGTCCCGAAGAAAAACTCTGAAGATGTGCGAATCTGCGTCGACCTGACAAAGCTCAACGCGTATGTCAAACGAGGACCGCATCCCGTCTGCACCCCACACGAAGCGGTATCGGGAGTCAGCAAGGACGCGAAATACTTCTCGAAGTTTGATGCCAAGAACGGATACTTCCAGATGGCTATCGCCCCTGAGGATCAGCACCTCACAACATTCATCACCCCCTGGAAGAGGTATCAGTTTCGAAGAGCTCCCCAAGGCCTGATCACGAGTGGAGATGAGTATGGACGACGTGGAGACCAAGCACTGGACGGCGTACCACGTACAAGCAAGGTGGTGGACGACATTCTCGCGCACGATGCAGACTACGCCACTCATCTCGATCACGTGTGGACTATCCTGGAGAGATGCGAAGAACATGGCATCACTCTGAATCCTGCGAAAGTGGAGTTCGCGACATCTGAAGTGGAGTTCTGTGGGTACAAGCTGAGCACAGAAGGATTCGTCCCGGACAGTCAGAAGGTGGACGCCATCGCATCGTTCCCAACACCGACAAACCTCACAGACCTCCGGAGTTTTCTCGGAATGGTGGGACAACTCGGCGAGTTCTCACCATGGATAGCCGATGCCGCAGAGCCGCTGCGCGATCTGCTCAAGCCCAAGAACGAGTGGTCGTGGACTTCTCACCACGACGCGGCTTTTGACAAGGTCAAAGAGGCGCTGGTTTCTCCACCGGTCCTGGCATACTTCGCTCCAGAACTGCCAACAGTGCTGCAGACAGATGCGTCCCGGCAACACGGCCTCGGGTACGTGCTGATGCAGCAACACGGAGCAGAATGGAAGATGATCCAATGCGGATCGAGGTTCCTGACCGACACCGAGAGTAGATATGCTGTGATCGAGCTGGAGATGTTGGCGATAGCGTGGGCCACCAAGAAGTGCCGGGTGTATGTGGCAGGTTGTCCCAACTATATACCCTGATCACCGATCACAGACCACTAATCACGATCTTAAATTCCCGCTCGCTGAGCGATATCGAAAACCCTCGTTTGCTTCGCCTGCGGGAGAAGTTAACCATGTACCAGTTCACAGCAGAATGGCGAGCTGGCACGGCATTGGCCATTCCGGATGCGCTCTCACGTGCACCAGTCAGCGACCCGACTCCAGAGGACGAGGATGCTGAAGCCGAGCTGAGTCACCACGTTCGACAGATCGTCATGACAACAGACTTGTCAATGATTCAATGTGAATCGACTACTTTTGATTGAATCATTCTTATTTCAGATGAATGACTCATGAATCGATTCACCTCATGCGCAAACCTGTTGTGAGTCACTGATTGAATCATTCATACAGAGAAAATAGGCCGATTGAATCATTCATTGCTCAAAGAATCATTCTTTTTTGGTCGAACAGCATAAACTGTCCACAAAATATACCAGCGGCCCAGCATTCATCTGTGCCCTGTGGTCAAACCAGGCACTTGAAGGAAATAGTTCACCTTCAACATGGGATTTTGAACTGAAATAGCAGTTTTGTAGCCCGTGTTGAGAAATCCTGATCTGCAACTTTTCTTGGCTGAAAAGACTCTCCAGCCGAAGATATTTGACTTTTTGGCGAAGGAATGCGGCGCATATATGATATACCGTACCGTCTGAGAGTGCCAGCACTGCACGGAGCATGCGCAGACCAATAACGCACACCATAACATTAATAATGTACGACCTTCTGTCCTGAATTGGCGCGATGTAGGACCATTTTTGAAAAGAAAAAAAGAAACTGTATTACAAAATATAATAAAATCGTGTTCTGAAAAAAAATTCCGAAGGTGAACTATTTCCTTTAATGGCTAATTATATGAGCTCTGTGTCCTGAGCTGTAGCCTGTAATTCATCTATGCGTAAAGAAAGCGAGGCTTTGTGTCCAACTCCAGTGGGCACAAAGCCACTGTTCAATCAGCCCTAACTAGGTGAATACCTTGGAACTGGTAGGGTTAGGGGTAGGTACCTAAATACTTAAAAAAAGGTAACTAACTCATACTTTGGTTCATAAACCACACAGTACACGCACACCTTTTTCACACGAAAAATTATCAAAAGGTACCCGCCTTTTCCTAATTTCTAGGCTATACCATATCAAAAACTAAATCATAAACAAACATTTGCATGGCCTCCGCATGTCCCAAATATCACTGTCGCATCGGCGCCGCTTTATTCCACATCATTCTTTATACAAAATAATACCTAATGCAAAATCAAAATAAATGTTCTATTCGCTTAAAAAAGTGAAACGTGAAGTCATTAATGCTTTTGAAACTTGGAATTTACAATTATAATAAATATTATAAATATAATTTTATAATCAAAATAAACAACACACGTGTCCAATTGGCTCACATTCACATTCACATTCGGAAATACATTCGCGGATTATTCGGATTGGTTTCAAAATTGGTACACAGATAGATCACGACCTAGTGATCATTCTGGTACAATCTTAGAGTCGCACATTTAAAATCAAAGGAGTTAGAGCAGGTCATATGTTTAAGGTCAAACAGCAGACTATTCTGATGTGCATGCAAATTGGCACACAGGTAGAGCATGGCCTCCCTGTCACGCTCATAAAATCTTAGAGTCGCACATTCAAAATCAAAGGAGTTAGACAAAGGAGTCGACACTTCCCTTTAATGTTGAGTGATTGAATCAAGATTGAATCATGCATTATGGTAATGTTGAGTGATTGAATCATGATTGGATCATTCATTATGGTAATGTTGAGTGATTGAATCATGATTGAATCATTCATTATAGTAATGCTGAGTGATTGAATCATGATTGAATCATTCATTATGGTCCGTGAATCACTGTGAATCGACTCATGACAAATATGAATCATTGACAAGTCTGCATGACAACAGTCAGCGCAGTGACTGGTGACGGCACTCGTCTCATGCCTATACAGCCTGATCCGCTTGAGAAGGTACGTGCAGCGTCTCTGCGAGATGCCGAATATCAGGAATTGCGGCACTTATCTCTGCTGGCTTCCCTGGCACAAAGGGGGAATTGAGCAATGCCATGCGGCCTTATTGGGGCGTCCGTGACAAGCTCACTGTGGACGACGGTCTAATTGTGTGTGGGCCTAGATTAGTGATACCTCGCAGTCTGAGACCAGAAGTGCTGCGTAGTTTACACGACAGTCATCAAGGTATCAGTCGTACGAAGATGAGAGCAAGACAGACTGTGTATTGGCCGAACATCGACAACGCAGTGACCAATGTAGTGACCTCGTGTCGCCTTTGCAGGACACTGCTCCCCAGCCACCAGAAGGAGACCATGATGGCGGATCCGCTACCCAGCAGAGTTTTCGAGACCGTCTCAGCTGATTATTTTCATCATGCCGGCAAGACCTACTTCGTGTATGTTGATCGCTTGTCCAACTGGCCCATCGTGAAGGAATGTCGGGGGGAGGCAACGTCACGCCAGCTTGTTGGCCTGCTGAGGGAAACTTTTGCTGCTACAGGCGTGCCGACAGTGCTCCGAGCTGACGGTGGTCCTCAATTCACAGCCAGAAGGACGAGAGCATTTCTCAAGAGATGGGGTGTGTCACTGGTCTTATCTAGTCCCCATTATCCACAGAGCAACGAACACGCCGAGGCTGGAGTGAAATCAGTCAAGCGACTGATTATGAAGGCGACGCAGCACGGTGACCTGGACAGCGATGACTTCGCCAGGGGACTTCTAGAGTTGAGGAACACTCCTGGCGAGCATGGGCGCTCACCAGCCCAAATACTGTTCGGCCACCCGCTACAGTCATCGGTCCCAGCTCACCGCAGAGCCTTCGCCGCCGAGTGGCAAACAGCCGCCGAGAAATGTGAGAAGTCCCGCGCTCGCACAGCTGAGAACGTTCGTGATCGGTACAACAGCGCCGCCAAGCCTCTGTGTGGCATTCGGGTCGGTGCAACTGTGGATGTGCAGGACCCACGCACAGGCCAGTGGGACAGGACGGGCATCGGCGTGGGTGATCATCGTGATTACCTTGTTAAGATGCCCAGTGGTCGCATATTATGGCGCAACAGACGGTTCCTGCGCAGTCATCGTCCACTGTTACCGTGCTCGTTTTCCCCACGTAGCGAGATTTCTCCCAGTGCAAGCAGCTCATCTGTGGAGCGTGAAAGCTCGCGACATGTCAGGTTCAGTTCCGATAGCCCTGATGCGCCGCCTGTCGCGAGTGAGCCGATGCCCTTACGTCGAAGTGAAAGAGTGCGTCGTGCTCCGAGTCGCCTTGTTGTTAACCCGCAGTTGAAATCGCATGATTGATTCATAGTGGTCAAATTAACAGCTTATCAACGCACTCTAAGAATATATTATTATTTACTCGCATTAGTCACTTGGTGTTCGAATACTTGTGTGTTCCGAGTGTAGTGGCGTGAAGAGCTAGTTGTGTTCTTTTTGAAAATATTGTAACAGCGTCGCAACAATTTGGGGGAGGTGTGCCGACCCAGATTCCGGACTGAGTGCGCCCCTGCGTGGGCTGACCTGGCCCGCCCGCGGCGCCGTGCTGGGTCGGCCGGAGTCGCCGGGCAGTGTGTTAGGTTGGCTCCTGCGGGCGGGACGTTGCACGCCAATACACATACCTAACAAAAAATGGCTGTAATTTGTTCCCATCCATTGTCTTGATTATTATGATATGAACCATCTTGCACTACTAGCTGGGGTACCCGACATTGCCCGGGAAATTAGATACCTGGCGGTGTATTCTCAGGCGGCTCCTCGGACGCTTAAACAAATGTCTGGTAGGGTAAAATTCCACGCTTTAACAAATGTCTGGTAGGGTAAATTCACACTTGTTGTGTTCTTAACAAATTCCACGCTTTGAATGTCTGGTAGGGTAAACTGAAAGATTGGACTTTTCATACCACCCTAGCGTGTTGTTCTTAACAAATTCCACGCTTTCACAATTTACTTGAAAAACAAATTCCACGCTTAAAGGGAAATAATGACCTTTTTCCACAAAAATGGAGTTAGCACTTGAAATCGCCAGACGAGACCAAAATATATTGTAAATTCATCACATTTTGCATGAAAACTTTCCTACCGAAAGATATTTCAAGTTAAAGTTGATAAGCGTTCCACACTTTAAACGACCGGTACTTGCAAGTACTTTTGGTCCTCATCAAACTGCGGGCTTTTCCCGTATTGTTTTTGTACGTAATGGAGTGGAAAATATATTGTGCGTTCTGCTTGTTGTGATTATATGCCCGGCGATCTTCTAAAACTTACAGCGATTGGAAAAAGTGGCAATAAAATCGGAAGCTCATCGATGCACATCAACGGCGGCATAGTTAGTGGTTGCGACCCTCAATTTGTGAAAATAAATTCATTTGTTTTCAACATTAGGAGTATTGTATAATTTGTATGTGGCTGTATATAACACTATGCTTTATATTATCATGAAAAATAATAATTTTTCCCCAAAAAACTAACAAACAATAACACAAAACTGGCAATTAAATCGGAAGCTCATCGATGCACATCGACGGCGACCTATTTAGCGTCGGCGATTTGTTTACACAGCATTGTCATGCTTCTCGGCGCACTTAACCATTGTGGCGAGTTGTTGCTAGTAGCGCTTTCGTTCTCCATGGCAACCAGGCGTGAGCCAATGAAAAGCCAGAACGTATTCCCTTTCTGGCTTTTGATTGGCTGACGCCTGGTTGCCATGGAGAACGAAAGCGCTACTAGCGTGTGTCCGAGCAGCGCTCAGTTTGATCGGAAATGTCACAGAGCCTCCAAAAATGCCGCAATCGATGTAAACAATGGTAGGGAAGGGCGAATTTGTCAATGACCTTCATGAAGTACACAAGGTACTTGTTTTGTATTTTTCCCAAACTTACAACTTCGAATTTGGGAATAATTTTATTTAATTCTTAAATTTAAATAAAATAATTTTAAAACCATAGCGGTAGCCTAATAAATTGTTGCTAACAAAATCAAAAGGTCATTATTTCCCTTTAAACAAATGTCTGGTAGGGTAAACTGACATTACCCCGGACACCTTGATTCAACACTGAACATTTTACAATTTACTTGAAAAACAAATTTCATGCTTAAACAAAGGTCTGGTAGGGTAAAATTCCACACCTAAGCAAATGGCTGGTCTTAGCACATTCCACGCTTTCACAATTTACTTGAAAAACAAATTCCACGCTTAAACAAATGTCTGGTAGACATGACATTACTTCGTCCACAACTGACATTACTTCGTCCACCACCTTGATTCAACACTGAACATTGCACAATGTAATTGAAAAACAAATTCCATGTTTAAACAAATGTCTGATAAGGTAAAATTGCACGCTTAAAGGGACATTGCCACCTTTCTGAAAGTTGTCAAATATACGCCGGTTGTACCCGAAAATAGAAAGTAAGTGCTGCTGAAAACGATGGTGATATGTTTTTTCTCGAAAACGACACTTAACTTGATAAAAATTAAGTTGTTTAAATTTGGTATGATGACGTCATATTGAGCTCTAGAGAGCTATATAGAAATCCTTTACGCTGCCAAAGTATGGCACATTTTTTCGAGACAATTCTGGCGCTTTAAATACAAAACAAACCAACCATTGAAACGTATGCGCCTTCGTACACCACCGTCAAACTAGGAGCAGATTTATTCGAAATGTAATTTGATATTTGAGGCATCTCGATTTCGCTGAAAATTGATACACTGACCATATCCGATACGCTGATCACGAATCCAATGTTTTTGATCTGGGATTGTTTCGTACCTTACGGAATACGGACGGTCATACATACATACGAACAGGGACGTAGGAACTATGTTCAAGTTGGGAGGGGGGTCCGGAGGCATTCTGAAGTCGATTCTTTCCATGCAACGCCCATAGGCGTAATGGTAAAATCAAAAATGTTGGGGGGGGGGGCGGCTGCCCCCCCCCCCCCCCCCTGTTCCTACGCCTATGCATACGTAGGTCCGCCGGGTATCTCGATTTCGCTGAAAATTGGTCCACAAACCATATCCGATGCGCTGATCACGAATCCAATGTTTTTGGTCTTGGATTTTCGTATCTTACGAAATACGGACGGTCATACATACGAAGGTCCGCCGTGTATCTCGATTTCGCTGAAAATTTGTGTACAGAGTACAGACCATACAGCATACTTAGGACACTGATCACGAAATCTTCCGTTTGATATTTCGATTTCTATTCTTGATGATTTTATTTCGCAGACAGTGTAATGCTTTCTACATTTATTTTCGTATCGCAGTGCAGGAAATAGTTAACAGTATCATACACGACATTGTGCCCACCCTTGACTAGCCAGATGCAACAACCTGATCAACTATTATCAAACCGAAATGTGCTTCCTTCACGAATAATGCGACAAAATGCATCCTTTGGTTACCAAAACCACACGACAGTGTCCCTATTCAGCCTTTACCGAGCAAAATAAAAAAGGCACCGTACAACACAGCCATCCAGATTATTTAAAATGAGAACGATCTGCTTCAGGCAAAAACGCAGGTGAAGGGAAGGGAAATAGGCCGGCCGGAAGCGGGCGGCCACCTTGTTGCGCTCGGTCAGCTGGCCAGCTCTGCCTGCCTCCTCCGAGGGACGCTTGGCCGCTGAGCTCGGCTCCGACTCGGACTGGGGCAGACGCTTCTTCACTGCCTGTGGGTAGATGGGCGGTCAGCGCATGGGGGGGGGGGGGGGCTCGGGTCATGGCACGACCACACCAACATACAGTACAACAACCAGCGTACAACAACCAGGGTCAGACACAGCAGCAGGTCACAGGGGTCAGACACAGCAGCAAGTCACACGGGTCAGACACAGCAACAGGTCACACGGGTCAGACACAGCAGGTCACACAGCGGCATGTCACATGGGTCAGACACAGCAGCAGGTTGCACGGGTCAGACACAGCGGCAGGTCACACTGGTCAGACACAGCAGCAGGTCACACTGGGTAAGACGCAGTGGCAGGTCACACAGGGTCAGACACAGTGGTAGGTCACACAGGGTCAGACACAGTGACAGGTCACACAGGGTCAGACACAGTGGCAGGTCACACAGGGTCAGACACAGTGGCAGGTCACACGGGGTAAGACGCAATGGCAAGTCACAGGGTCAGACACAGTGTCAGGTCACACAGGGTCAAACACAGTGGCAGGTCACACAGGGTCAGATACAGTGGCAGGTCACACGGGGTAAGACGCAATGGCAGGTCACACAGGTTCAGACGCAATGGCAGGTCACACAGGTTCAGACACAGTGGTAGGTCACACAGGGTCAGACAGTGGCAGGTCACACAGGGTCAGACACAGACACAGTGACAGGTCACACGGGGTCAGCTGATGCAGCGGCATGTCACATGGGGTAAGACACAGGGTAACACACTTTCTGTCAGTGCACCATGTTATGTACAGTATGACGTCACAGCATCACATGGTAACATCAGAAAAACAGAGGCATTGTGCACCAGGGCAGCATTTCCATGTCTTCTGCTGAAGCCTTTATTATTATAAATAGGTTAGGTTAGGTTAGGTTGCATTAATACATCGGACAACTTATTATCGCTGTAGGGTAAGGCTTTGTCTACAAGATGGTCTGGGGGTAACAGATCCCAGTAGGACTGCAGCGCAGTGAGCAGATTGTTCAAATGTTGGTCCCTGCAACCGTAATTGCTGTAAAGGTTAGGTCAGGTTTGATTATGTTATTATAATTGTTTCCTGACACACCCTGGTTAGGTTTAACGGCTTCTTCAGCAGAAATATGGAATTTTTGCTGTGGTGCATAATGCAGCTGCTTTTATGACGTTACCATATGCTGCCATACTGTGAATTACATGGCACACTGACAGGTACCTGCCTTAGTCGAAGATTACCTACCTGTATCATTTTTGGTCAAAGAACCTTACATTTCCATAATTTATAATTTTGCTCACTGAACAATGAACATCATCACTAGCAAACATATTGATAGAACACCACTGGCGGATACAGTTGCAGTGGAATACCAGTGGGCATAGCCCTGCCAAATGTGAAGAAGAAAAAATGCAGAAAATTGGCATGTTTCAGCATTTTATATACAATATAAGCAACTTTTATTTGGTGAAATGTGTATTGAAATCCTCCTCAGGGTAACAGAAAAGTACAATTTCCTCCTTGTATTTTTTTAATGTGTCAAACCCTTCTTTTCAATCTTAAAATAATGGCATGTGGCACATTTTCCCACTCAATGTTGTGCAAAGGTATCCGTCATAGGTGTCTGATTACCCAAATGATTTATCCTAATGCTAAACAAATTACCTTTTGTCTGGCTTATGCTCTTGTGATATTTGTAACGATAATCACAGCATAATTAGTGAATACGTTGATAGGAAAATAGGAATCTGTTGGGCCGTTGGCTGTTGGTAAATGAAATAGCATGACGACTCACCTGCACAGATGGAGTTTCCTATTCACATGGTGTGGCCACTGCCCCACCAACTTTGTGTTATGCCCCACCAACTTTTGTCAGATTTGAAGGTTTCCTGGCATTAATATGGCAATTTTTCACCTCAATAATGTAAAACATCCGGCCAATATGGCATTTTGCCCCACCAACGTTTTCTGGGAAGCTCCACCCATGCTCACCTGTACACCGTAGTATAAATATTTGATTCGCCACACACGACATAGGGCATTCGATGCATACCTGATTGCTCTTAAATGGAAATTATTGACTTAAAAAGATTAAAACTGGTCAAATGTTGATGGCACGGCGTAGCACATCAATCAACAATCAAACATCGCGTTCGCGATCATAGAAAATCGAAGTTTCTTTCTAAACAAGTACACCCGGCCATAACGAGAGCTGACGTCATCGGTACAAAACTCCATATAAGGGTGGGCCTTACTAAGGCCCAAATTTTAAAATCACAATTGAATTTCTCTTAGACCAGATAACTGTGTTTGTTTTCAATGTTACCCCCCTAAGTTTCGCTCTATGGCCACTAACTTAGCTATCTCAACTCAAAACTAGTGTTAAGGTGGGAATGTCCCTTTAAACAAATGTCTGGTAGGGTAAACTGACATTACCCCGGACACCTTGATTCAACACTGAACCCTGTTCTTAAAACTGATTCAACCAGGGCCTCCCATAAGAATTTTGGACTGGGTGGGCATTTTTGGCGAGGCGGGCTTAGATCATTGGGAGGGGCATCGGCGGCTCCAGGAGGCCCCTTTAACCATAGAGGGGGCCAACATCTTGTTTGTTCCTCCCTTTTGCTCCAGTCTCATTTCCTCGTGATACCCCTACGGTCTGATTCAAATAGCAAAATAGTGTTCCAGCCTTCCAAAACCTCAAACTTCGCGCCTCTTGGCGGTGCAATTGTTATGTGGCTGTCAATTTCTTTTCAATATGTATACTTGTGACGTTTCAGGACAGTTATGTTCATATTTGTATTATAGACCCTACATTAGCAAAACCTTGCAACCGGCGAAGATTGGCAGCGCCCCAAACCGCTTGGAACATTTAGGGTTATGAAATATAAATAGTAATCATGTATCAAATTAAAGGAAATGGGTACCCTTGAAAGTAGTCTTGAAATTTGGCTATACGGGGTATTTCGAGCTGAAAAAAACGAATATGGCATTTGTTTGGACGATAGATGGATATCCGTCGAAAAATGGGCATGTTTCTCTTGTCCCTTCATGACCATACAAAACTTCATGACAATTATGACGTCATGCATATGGTAGCTTGGATATGGAAACTATTTCACACAATAACGACGTACTTTAGGCATATATACGCAGGCTGCTGCCTGCTTGTAACGTAAACAACCGTTGTGAGGACCCGAAACAAGTTTCGTGCCCCGATCGGGGCGCGAAGCAGCGTCTTCTAAAAGGGGCACATTAGTCCTGTGTCGAAATTACTTAGCGTAGGGAGATATTTTGTTACACAACCCATTTTGCGATCTGCTCTACAAATCTGCTATCTCAGTTCAAAACCCCATGTTAAAGGTGAACTATTCCCTTTAAAACCCAGTATAAAGGGAGCTAAACCGGTCGTCGATGTTCGTAGGCATTATTTTGCTCGGTTAAAACGCAATCGATGTCCATTTGATATCAAATCTGTGAATCAAATTAATTAATTATTAATACAATCTAAGCAGAAGAATTGATCGCGCCGCTGCGAGGGCGGACACAAAACAGAGATTCCACAACTGATTACCTACTTGTACGGACGCCTCGCACCCGTTAGTGACATATTTCAATAACTGAGTATTTTATCGTATCCCTCGCCCGGGAAGAGGGAGGGGGGTGGATGCCACCCCCCCCCCCCCCCCCCCCCCCCTCGGTTTTTCTGGAATAATTCGCGTAGTTACCAACCGATTGCGATGCAACTTTCAGTACCCTACTTTTGAGAGAAAGAAATCCACATACTCTGAAAATTTTGAATTTATAATCCACATGACCCGTGACCTATGACCTGTTTCTCAAGGCCATGTCAGGCGCAACTGGCGTCCCGCAGTATCGATGATTGTACCTTGAACAGTTTCCGAGTGTTTGGTGTTCAGGAACATATGCACAGGTGTTTCCAGGTGACAGTGGTGGTTTACACTGAGATTGTGACCAAGATTGACCTTTTCAGAGGTCAACTGAGGTCATTGACCTCCGATGACCTCAGATTACTTTTTTGGGCTTCTGGCGGTTTCTAGGACATTTTGCGACGCTGATTTCAAATTTGGCATCCATTTTACATCAGTATATGTTACTGGGGTCATGCGCTTCCACAGGTCAACCGAGGTCACTGACCTCAGATGACCAGACATGACCTTTATGGAATTTGGCAGTTTGTAGGACATTTTGTGACGCTGATTACGAATTTGGCACCCATTGCGCATTATGATATGCTCATTCACGATTCTAGTCTTATAAAATTCAATGTATACGCATTTACAATTTTGATGACTTTTGGGTCATTGACATGACCTCAGATGTCACCTAATGACCCATAACCTTAAAATCGGATATCAGCGGCTTTCTCTCGTCACAAGCAACACGCTCGTCTTTGAATGGAAGCTCTAGCACAATTAGGGGCGAAACTCTAAGGGAGGGGTCGTACCCCCCCCCCCCCCCCCCCCTACCCGAACACGTTGTGATTTTGTCCTACCCGGGCGAGGGTTATGTTACTAATTTTCTAAGGCTGCTCGGTTTACTTCTGGGATTTGAGAGGATTGTCTCTGGTTATAATGGAGTTGTGAGGGCATCCTTGCCAGGCGCCCCTCTGCTCAGTTCTTCGTCTGTATCATTGTATCTGCTGCTGACCGGAGTTCCCGTGGCCCGAACACGAAAAAGTTGCTGCGTCCGAAGCAGGATCTAGCGACCACAGCACGGAAACGCGGAACTCTCGCCAGTATCACCGCAGCAACGATTCCGTGCTGAAACAGTTAAAAGCACGTAGGCCTGCGGGGTGTTTTTTTCCTGACCTTTAAGTTTTACTGTCTACTTTTTTAGCGTGGATGTGTCGTTTTTAACTTTGCATCCATCTTATCCTGACCCTGCTGGAATAAACCATGGAATGCATGGAAAGGCGCTGAGATCGTGAATACAAATAAACAAAATGACGGGAACATGATGAACAATATTTATCCTATCATATCTGAACTCAGAAAATCCCCCAAATCCCACAGTTATGAGGGATGTCCAGTGCAGCAGTATAGCAGCGACTGTGCGATCTGGGTAACAGCTACCCAGATCATAATGAATTACTAGAATAATGACTCGAAATATGGAGGCAAAACCAGTGCCAAGATCAGGGCCAGTCAGGCCTCATGGCCAACGCCACCAACAACAAGCGATACAATTTTTTTTTGTAAACAGAGTGGGATTATAGTCTTCCCATGTGCATCCAAATGCTTCCAAACAGGGAAAATTGACTACCGATACCAGAATGGTTCTTTTGTTGGCTTTTGGTCACCGAGAGGGGACGGGAGATTACGGATGCTCATAAATTCATAGTTTATAACTGGGTGGGCAAATTTCGCCACTGGGTGGGCATTTTGGAGCACTGGGTGGGCATTTGCCGACCCAGTTACTGACTTATGGGAGGCCCTGGATTCAACACTGAACGCTGTTCTTAAAACTAACACTGGACACCACTGAAGACTTTCACAATTTACTTGAAAACATAGGTGTCGATTTATATACTTTTGGGGTGGCCCTCGCCCCCCCCCCCCCCATGTTGAGTTCGGCCCCCCAATGGTACCCTCGACCCCCTCCCCCAATGGTACCCGCTCGTCCCCCCCCCCCAATGTTTTTGGCCGCTGGCGGATCCAAGAGGGGACAAAGCGGCCAAGCCTCCAAAACCGCCTGAAATGGTCAACAAATTGACACGTTTCCTATTTCAAAAGAAAGTCTACGCAGCTCTTACTAAGAAAAGTTTGTTTTAAATCACCTCTTTAAAGATGCGAAATCCGGTGAATTTTTAACATATGTTTGATTTTTAGGGCATTTTTCGGAAGAAATCGTTTTTATTGATTTCTTTTAAATGTTTTTTTAGGGGTCAGAAACCAAAGTTTTCACAAATCCGAGAATCTATGTTGTTTTTCGAAGCCCTTGCTATTTTCTATTTTCTGATGTTTTGTATTGCATTTTG
>JAXIVJ010013102.1:0-38199 GCA_036785665.1 Chirona hameri
AACTGACACTTATGTGTTGTCTCGTCGAGGCACGTCTTCCATATGCAACATGACCTGTTGGGGGTCACCACTTGAACTTGACCTGAGGTCAAATTTGTAAGTTGAACTAACTCGTCAACACTAATATTAGTCGAAGCGCCTTGACGAGGACAAACACGATGCGTCAAAATTATTCCATGTTCGTGATTATATAAAAGCTATTTGTGAAAACCTGTTTGGCTAAAAAATAGCCTTTTTATATTTGATAGCTGCTTGGGGCCTCTAAACTATTGACCTGAGCTATAATCTGAGGACACAAAATGAGATTTCAATTTTCCCCAGAGCTTTGCTACTGTTTTTTTTACGTTTGTTCCTAGCTGTTCCGTTGTCCTAGTTCCCGATATATTTGGGGCATGTTCGAAGCGAAGTCTAAAACTGGAAAAATCTGGCATTTGATGACCTCCTGGTGACTCAATATTGACGTGAGCAAACAATATTCGATTTACTTTTGAATGTGCTTTGTCGAGATCCTTTCCGAACGCCCTTTTCCGTGTCTATCTAGCCCGTTTAGTTTTCGAGTTAAAGTGGGGGGTTTAAGATCGTGGGGGGGGCGGGTTAAGAATCGTGGGGGGTGGCGGTTAAGATCGTGGGGGTTGGCGGGTTAAGAATCGTGGGGGGTGCGGGTCAAGAAATCGTTAAATCTTTGATTCAATGAGCCATGATTTGATGTGGCTTTTGATTCAATCACGATTCATGAATCAAAATCTTGGTGGTGAATCAATTATCTTTGTACTCAAGGAATTGTGATTGACCGATTCCCAATCGATTCCATCAGTGTCGAATCAATAACCAGTCTTATGTCTTGAGGATAGATAGCATCGGTCCATGTCAGGTCAGCGAAGTTCACGGTCTACAGTCTTCCGACGTCGTATTCTGGGTTTGACATACAATCATTTCCGAGATCCCGAGTTAAAATGGACTCTCAATACCCCCTGTACGCAGTGTTGATTTTAATACCGAAACCAAGGGCGGTAAGGTGACTCGTAACTTCGCATCTCAGTAAAGTATGCATCCATCCAACATGAACTTATTATCTCCCTAACCCTATTGTAACAGGCTCCTGGCTACCCCTATTTGTAACAGGGGGGGGGGGCCGGAATCCGCCCCCCGGAGATCTCGAGATCTACCCCGTCCGATTTTCAAAAATTGAAACGGTAGGTTGGTTTCCCCTCAACACGATCTACATTTATAAATAATAATACAAATATAAATTGGATTGAGGGGGCAACAGTGGGGGGGGGGGGGAAACCAAAAATTTTAGTTGGTATTTTTGATCCAACATAGCTTTCATGTTTAATAGACCGATTTTAACACAACTAATAGGAATCGATAGAGATTATGAATCGAAAATTGATATATGACGGGACGTTTGATAATGCAAAAATCATAGCGTGTGCAGGGTCAATCAATATGGGGGTGAAGTAATGCGTAATAAAACCATTTTTTTGATGTTGTTTTTTGATAAATGAAATGGTATGTGATTGAGACAATAGAACAAACAGTTTATAAATCATATTTTTGCCATAGGCGGACCAGGTTTAGTGAAATAGTGGGGTAAAATTGGGAAAAATATTAGCTTTTTTATTTATACGCAGACAAGTGCTACCCAGCACGTGAAATATGTTACTGATCATCGATAGTTCCTTTTGCATGTTGTACTTCATCGTAGTGCGTATCCAGGATCCAAACTAGGGGCACATTTTGATAAGTATATTATCCGGTATTATGATACTAACTAGTCAAAGTGACTATTTCACTACAACTTCAATTACATTTGCTTACCCCCATTATTACCCTACCTGGACTCGCTAGTATCTTATAAACGTTCGTAGAGTAGCCTGTGGTGTGGCGTGTTTCATCCGAAACTGCAGTATGTTATGTCATTGTACGCCCATGCCTCTTAGGTTTCCTTGCAATAATATGACCCCCTTCATCCATTCCTGAACGCGGCCTATGCAAAAAATACTTTATCCCCTTTTCTGGTCTCATATGTGCATATATTATTATAGGCTAAACGTATATAGCGCCCGTTATCGCTGGCATTATCGTCTATCACCATGCCAGTCCACCCCCCCTTTTCATGTTCCTGAACACGCCCCTGAAACTCCTAATATGTAATAAATTATGCAAATAATGGAAGAGAAGCTATCTTTTACATCATTGATAGCTTATAAAATGCCCCTACATTGCTCTATTGGCTTCCCGCCAAGCATTGATACATCCTGGTATCCCCGCCACCGCCCACCCCCCCCTTTTCAAACCCCTGAAACTCGCCTCATGCCATGCAATTTTTGTATTAGATTCAATTAACATCATCTAATTTGCACTTGTTGCAATCACGGTAAGCCGATTGTGACTCCTTCATACTTGATGCAGTTAGGAGAGAGAACCGTTGAAGATCGCATTCCGTATTTTTCGCCAAATTTCGCCTACGAACCTACCCAAAACTGTGCCCTGGAACCGCCTCGTGTTCAAAGTTAAGAACTCAAAATTTGACTCCAAATGCGGAGGTTCAATTCTATGAAAAGTCCAAAATTTCATGGGCCTGCTCCCAGCCGTTCTTGGAGAAAATCTGCGAAACAGAGGGGGGGGGGGGGGGGCGGAATCCGCCCCCACCCCCTGTTACAAATAGCGGATTAAGGTAAAACTGGTTGATTCAAAATTGGTTCGTCGTTTTAAGAATTCACCATGGAAATATTATCTGTGCACAGCATGATGATGACTGCGATGCTTTTCTTGTTACCTACTGTTTGCTTCGGAAAAACAGCTCTGCTGCAGGATAATGCCGAAAGATGAAATGTCCCACCATCGCTTTGTAGGCGGCCCCACTATTCAGTAGTTACTGAGTTCAGAGCTAGTGCAGCCTAATTGCTCTATCCAGTACTCTTGGCATGGGGAGCAGGGGCGGTGAGTGCCGGGTCCCGAGGGGGGTGGGCCTCGCGTGCCGCACAGTGGCTCCGAGGGCTTTCGAACCGCTAACCTGCGCTGAATTGACGGCTGTTGAGTCTGATCGACTTGAACAAACTGTGAGGAGCGTGGGAGCTGGGGGCTCGCCGGTTCAATGGGCGCCGGGCGCGGGACCGCTCAGACTCGTGCAGACCCCCGCAGGGTATCCACTCTCCGGACTCCAGCTCACCGCACTCAGCTCACAGTTCAGCTCTCGTTCTGCTTCGTTGGAGATTCAACCCTGGTCCCGCCCCGTCCCGTTCTGCCCCAGTCCAGCCGTTCGTCCTGTTTCCGTCTCGTTCTGCCCCAGTCCAGCCCTCGTCCTGTTCCGTTCCGTTCTGCCCCAGTCCAGCCCTCGTCCTGTTCCGTTCTGCCCCAGTCCAGCCCTCGTCCTGTTCCGTTCTGCCCCAGTCCAGCCCTCGTCCTGTTCCGTTCTGCCCCAGTCCAGCCCTGTCCTGTTTCGTTCTTCCCCAGTCCAGCCCTCGTCCTGTTCGTCCCGTTCTTGCCCCAGTCCAGCCCTCGCCCCCCGTTCCGTTCCGTTCTGCACAGCCCCCGCCCTCGTCCTGTTATGCCCCAGTCCAGCCCTCGTCCCGTTTCTGCCCCAGTCCAGCCCCTCGCCCCTGTTCCGTCCTGTTCTGCCCCAGTCCCGCCCTCGTCCTGATCCGTCCCGTTCTGCCCCAGTCCAGCCTCGTCCTGTTCCGTCCCGTTTTGCCCCAGTCCAGCCCTCGACCCTGTTCCGTTCCGTTCTGCCCCAGTCCAGTCCTCGTCCTGTTCCGTCCCGTTTTCTGCCCCAGGTCCAGCCCTCGTCCTGATCCGTTCCGTTTTGCCCCCAGTCCAGCCCTCGTCCCGTTTTTGCCCCAGTCCAGCCCTCGTCCTGTTCCCCCCCGTTTTGCCCCCAGTCCAGCCCTCGTCCTGTTCCGCCCCGTTTTGCCCCTGTCCAGCCCTCGTCTTGTTCCGTCCCGTTCTGCCCCAGTCCCAGCCCTCGTCTGGTCCGTTCCGTTTTACCCCAGTCCAGCCCTCGTCCCGTTCTGCCCCAATCCAGCCCTGGTCCTGTTCCGTCCCGTTTCGCCCCAGTCCAGCCCTCGTCCCCTGTTCCGTCCCGTTCTGCCCCAGCCCAGCCCTCCGTCCTGTTCCGTCCCGTTTCTGCCCCAGTCCCAGCCCTCGTCCTGATCCATTCCGTTTTGCCCCAGTCCAGCCCTCGTCCCGTTTTGCCCCAGTCCAAGCCCTCGTCCTGTTCCGCTCCGTTTTGCCCCAGTCCAGCCTCTTCGTCCTGTTCCGTCCCGTTCTGCCCCAGTATAGCCCTCGTCCTGGTCCCGTTCCGTTTTGCCCCAGTCCAGCCCTCGTCCCGTTCTGCCCCAGTCCAGCCCTCGTCCGCTCCGTCCCGTTTTGTCCCAGTCCAGCCCTCGTCCTGTTCCGTTCCGCCCCAGTCCAGCCCTCGTCCTGTTCCGTACTGTTCTGCCCCAGTCCAAGCCCTCGTCACTGATCCGTTCCGTTTTTGCCCCAGTCCAGCCCTCGTCCCGTTTTGCCCCAGTACCAGCCCTCGTCCTGTCCCGTCTCGTTCTGCCCCAGTCCAAGCCCTCGTCCTGTTCCGTTCCGTTCGGCCCCAGTCCAGCCCTTGTCCTGTTCCGTCTCGTTCTGCCCCAGTCCAGCCCCTCGTCCTGTTCCATCCCGTTCAGCCCTAGTCCCGCCCTCGTACCTGTTCCCCGTCCCGTTCTGCCCCAGTGCAGCCTCGCCCCGTTTCCCGTTCCCGTTTTGCCCCAGTCCAGCCCTCGTCCTGTACGTTCCGTCTGCCCAGTCCAGCCCTCGTCCTGTCCGTACCGTTCTGCCCCATCCAGTCCCTCGTCCTGATCCGTTCCGTTTTGCCCCAGTCCAGCCCTCGTCCCGTTTTGCCCCAGTCCAGCCCTCGTCCTGGTTCCGTCTCGTTCTGCCCCAGTCCAGCCCTCGTCCTGTCGTTCCTGTTCGGCCCCAGTCCAGGCCCTCGTCCTGTCCCGTCCCGTTCTTCCCCAGTCCCAGCCCTCGTCCCTGTTCCGCCCCGTTCTCCCCAGTCCCAGCCCGATCGTCCCTGTTCCATCCCGTTCTTGCCCCAGTCCCCGCCCTCGTCCCTGTTCCGTCTCGTTCTGCCCCAGTCCAGCCCTCATCCTGTTCCCGTCCCGTTCTTCCCCAGTCCAGCCCTCGTCCTGTTCCATCCCGTTTCTGCCCCCAGTCCCCGCCCCTCGTCCTGTTCCGTTCCGTTCTGCCCCAGTCCCAGCCCTCGTCCTGTTCCGTCCCGTTCTGCCCCAGTGCAGCCCTCGCCCCGTTCCGTTCCGTTTTGCCCCAGTCCAGCCCTCGTCCCTGTTCCGTTCCATTCCTGCCCCCAGTCCAGCCCCTCGTCCTGTTCCGTCCCGTTCTGCCCCAGTCCAGCCCTCGTCCCGTTCCGTTCCGTTTTGCCTCAGTCCAGCCCTCGTCCTGTTCCGTCCCGTTATGCCAGAGGTTTATTTTTTCGGTAACTTGGTTAGCGAGCGTTGGCGACAGATTTTGTAAGTGAAGCGACTAATATTGGGCTCTTGGGGAAAGTTTATGCCGTTGTCGGAGGATCAGAAACCCGGCCGAACCGAGCAACGAGAATGGACCCTTGTTCTTTACACTTGGTTGTGCAGGTCCCATTCTTTGTGAGCAAAAACAAAACTGGGAAAGTTTTCAGAATACAAAAATGATGGCTGGGCGAAATTTAACATTTTTGTTTACATTTTTACATTTACATTTTGTACATTTTATACGTGAGAAAAATGGTTATTGATTGGAAGACGTGGATTTCAAATTTGGCATCCATTGTGCTTCGCTTGGCTTCGCTCGTGAAACGCCCATCCAGGCGTCTAACTGAAAGTATTTTGCTTGATATGTGTTGACAATCCTTACCGGGGAGTTTTCATCGTGCGACAGAAATTGCCCTAGATTCGTCGTGAGCGACAAATCTCGCCATTTATAGACCCCTGCCGTTCTTTCCAGTCCAGCCCTCGACCTGGTCCGTCTCGTTCTGCCCCAGTCCAGCCATCGTCCTGTTCCGTCCCCTTCTGCCCCAGTCCAGCCCTCGTCCCGTTCTGACCCAGTCCCGCCCTCGTCCTGATCCGTCCCGTTCTTCCCCAGTCCAGCCCTCGTCCCTCCCTGTCCCGTTCTGCCCCAGTCCAGCCCTCGTCCCTCCCTGTTCCGTTCCGCCTTAGTCCAGCTATCGTCCCTCCCGCCCTGTCCCTTTCCACCCCAGTCCAGTCCTCGTTCCTCTCTGTCTAGCTCTGCCCCGCGTTAAAGATTGAACCCAGTCTTTCGTCGCAGTTAAATGTTTAACTCACTCTTCCGACCCTGTTCCCCGAGTCCACTCAGCTCGCTCTCGACCGGCTCCATCCCAGGACGCTCCTCTCCTCAGCAGAACCCCCGCTGGTCCTCCAGTCCTCCTGTCCTCCCGTCCTGGCCGCCTCATCGCTCTCCGTCCTCTCCCTCCGCTGTCTGTGATCCCACACCAAGTGTCGGCCGCGGTGTCTGCTGAAGCGACCCGACCCTCCCGGGGCGCTCGCCAGGACACCGCGGCTGCAGCACCTTTGTCCGCGGCGGGATCTCATCAGGACGATCCATATCTAGCGGCCGCCCCTGCTCCGCGCCACGAGTGGGCCCTCGTGGTGCACACACACACGCACACACTGATACCCGCCCAGATAAACACTGGCCGGACGGTTAATTGAAACTCTCCTCTCCGTCCGGGAGCCAACACACTGCTATATAATTGTGTCTCTATTCCTGTTTGATCAGGTTTCTCGCCTACTTTGTACATATCACAGCTTTAACAAAATACAAACGGGCCGAGTGCGCACGCGTCTCTCTCGGGCAGCGGCGGCGGCGCACGGGTTATTGCGGCACGTGCGGCGGTCGCCACGGGCCGCCGCACGTGCAGATGGCACGGGAATGACACCAAGCGGTTACTGATGCTACGCGCGCGGCGACCCTACAAGCAGGCGGCGCAATAAATACACGACGGCGACGCGCGCGGCCGACGCGAACGTCTCACGTCCGTCACGTCCATCACGTCCATCACGTCCGTCGCGTCCATCGGGGGCGGCGCGATCGCCGTAACGACTAGGCCAGCTTTTCAACGACGACGCCGGCTGGCTGAGCACTGGATATGTGAGGGTAGGGCGCGCGCAGGCCGTAGCCGTGGTACGCGCCGACGGTCGGGATCCCGTAGTAGTCCGAGTCGTCCGTCTCGACCGGGGCGCGGCGGGGGCACGGCGCCGCGCCGGCCGGTCCCGGTGGCGGCCGCTCGTCATAGGACGACTCGGCCTCGGAGCAGGAGCACTCGACACAGTCGCCGCGACACTGGTAGACGGCACGCGGCGCCCCGGCGCGGTACGCCACCCGTTCTCCCGGAGGAGGGTGAGCCGGCGGCGGCGGCAGCACGTCCGCCAGCCGCGGCTGGCACGGTCCCCCGCCGCTGGCGCCGCTGCCGGCCGGCAGTGTCGGGAAGCCCCTGCTGCCGCCGCTGCCGCTGCTGCCGCTGCCGCCGGGCAGGCTGAGCGCCCCGGGGTATCCGGCCGGCACGCTGTAGAGCCGGCTGAGCGGGTTCTGCCGGATCACACAGGCGGAGGCGTACGGCCCGCTGTCGTGCAACTGGTTCAGCTCGGCGTACTCGGCGCACAGCGCCGCCGCCGCCGCCGCTGCCTGGCCCTGCGGCGCGCCCGCCGCCTGCTGCTGCTGCTGGTACCCCAGCAGCTTCTGCTCGGAGAGACTCGAGTCCTTGTCGGAGTCGGCCGGCCGCCAGCCGCGGTCCACCCACATGGCGTCCTGGCTCTGCTTGGCCTGCGGTGGCGCCAGAGCCTGCTTCAGCGTCTGCTGCCGCTTCACGTACACCAGGCCGATGACCAGCGCGGCCACCACGAACACCAGGAAGCCTAGCAGCGCGATGAACCAGGCCTGGTCGAACACGCGGCCTCCGTCCTCCGTCACGGCCGGCGCCGGGCCACCAGTGCTGAACGGCAGTGCGGCGGAGGTCGGACCGGCGCCCGGGGCCGTCACCGCCGCCACCTGCACCCAGTAGTCGGTGTGCGGCTCCAGGTCGGTCAGACGCAGACCGAGCGTGGTCGAGTTCAGCGTGAAGTTGCGCCGCAGCTGAGTGGCGTTGGCCAGCAGACGCAGCACGAAGCCGGTGAGCGCGCCGTTACGCTGGCCGGCCGGCGGCGACCGCCAGTGGAGCAGCACGCTCGTGTCGTTCACGACGCGCGCAGACAGACCCTCCGGCGGTGCCGACGGAGCTGCAACAGACACACGGCCTGCGTCAGTAAACGGGATGACTCTTGTGTCTACACATGATATCACTCAGGCGTCATCTATCGCGATAGGTACCGTTAGGACTGTGATATCACCCGAGACAAAAAGTGTGCGATGACAATGTGATGCTGAGACAAAAAGACAATGTGATGCTGAGAACACTACCAGACCCAAACGTCAAAGATACTCAGATAGTTGTAAATCACGTTAACCCGCGCCCCGCTGGGGTCTCCAGCCGAACGCGCCCCGCTGGGGGGGAGGGGGGGGGGGGTAAATTTTACCTTCTCGTATCTTTCGAACCATTGACCGCAGCGAGACGCAAAGACGGCGATAGAAAGGTCTCAACGAGCTGAATCTAACGAATGCCTAACATTTGGTGTCAAGGTCATAGGTCAGGTCAAAGGTAAAAACTGAGGTATTTTAGTTTTTGGGCCATACCTTCCATCCAAAGCCTTATATTGCGACTATTATCACACAGGGTGCAACCTGATTAAAAATGGGGAAAAATATAAAAGGCATAATGCATCTCCCGTATAAGCGAAAGTGAAATTGTAAGCAAAGGTCACATAAGGTCACTATTGGCAATAGGTCTACGAAAGTCGTGCGACACATGTTTTACGGGTTATTTTACACGTATAATTCGATAGTAGCAGCCATTTCCACAACCTGACACCCATATAAGGTCAAGGTCAGGCCACATAAGGTCAAAATTTGAAAATGATTAATCTAAATAAAAAAGGCATGTTTCTAGACTAGTTTTGTCTCAGAAATACAGCGGTGGTATTTAATTGTCTGTATCTGGTCAATAAAAGCAAAAAAACGTAACTTCAAAAAATGACGTCATGAGTTACTTATACTTAGGGAGCCATAAGTCAGTAGCAAATACAGATATTACTTTGTAATTTAGTATGGGCATCGTCCATACTTGGTTCTCTCATATATATATTCCGGTTTTTTATATCTTTTTTTTTTAAAATTGCGGAAAATTTTCTGAAACAAATGATTTTATCTTTATTTTTAGGGGCCAAAAACCCAAAAGTTTTAAAATCCGAGATAGTCATTTTGAAGGGAATGCCATTTCCTTTTTTGACGTTTTTAATTTGCAATTTGCTTAAACATCTATTTTCTCGATTTCTCAAACATTTATCGTTTTTCCACCAAAAATGGCATGTCGTGACGTCGTTAAAACGTCATTATCTCCCAAAGTACTACCTCAATTTCAGTGAAATTTAGTGAAAAGACGTAGAATTGATGCAGCATAAGGTACTGACAGTTTGACGTCGCTATCTGTCATAGTTTCCAAGTTATTGAGAAAATCCGGGAGGGGGTACAATTTACCCCCACCCACCCCCAGCGGGGCGCGGGTTAATATTGCACGCAGAGCTACTTAATGAGCCACCACACCTCAATGTAGCCACAGCTCGCAATACTCCAAACAGACTGGTACTTTGGTGTATGTTTGGCGGAGCGGGGGCCAGCTGGCGCGTGTATACCGCTGCCGGAATGTACCCAGCCATTGTTTAACGGTCTTGATTACGCTGTTACATCCCCAGCACTCCTTGTTTTCCCGAAAACAAAGGTTTTACACACGTGACTCCGGCCTGCTGCGGCGCACTGCTGATTAAACACCGGAAGGCGCGCCACAAAGGTCTGCGCCGCGCCGTCTTTTGTTCGCCGACGCGAAATAAATGAACGACATGCCGGCAATGAGGAGCTGCGCCGGTCTATCTGCAGCTCCACATTACGCTGGTTTGCACGACATTCGCCGGCAATGTGCCGTGCAGCGGCCGTTTCGACATTCTCTGGACTGTGACGACTCCGCGCGCCGGGCTCAGAAGCATCCCGCCACTGTCTGGGCCACCCCCGCCTCCGTCCCGTTCCGCCCCACCCCGCCCCACTCCGCCCCACTCCGTCCCGCCACGTCCCGGTCTCCCCGCTCCCCCACCACGTGTCGCTACTGTCAGAATCGCACTGTGATACTCAAAATGTGACTCACAAGGCGCAGAGTAGCGGCTCAGTTTTCACCCAGACCAGTGCTCTGAAAATATCTCAATGCCACCCTCCCATCGCCTACACCACCGCTGTGTGGTGTTCCCAAAATAAGCCTCATCTATCCCTCGATGCCCTGGACCGGGATATGTTCAATGTCTGTGATGTAGAGCTACCAAACCACGAAGGGAGCCCCAGCCTGCCATCCTCCTGGTGTTGCTTACCGTCCTGCAGCGTGGTGAAGGTGGCCAGCGGTGCAGCCCGGCCCTCCACTCCTCCGTAGTGCGGCGACACGATGGTCTGGTACTCGGTGTGGCTCCGCAGCCCCGTCAGGCGGTGGCTGGTGGCCGTCGGGTCCGGCACGGCCACCGTGGCGAACGGCCCTCCCGCCGCCGGCCGGTACCTGACGTAGTACCCGTCCACCGCAGAGATGCCCGCCTCTGAGGTCCACACCAGCAGCGCGCCGCTGGAGGATTCGGGTCTCGCGGTCAGCAGCGCCGGCGGCCGGCGGTCCAGCCGCTGACGGGCCTGCTGACGGGCAGCCGGCAGCTGCGCCGCTGGCTGAGAGCGCAGCAGCAGCTCCAGCCGCAGCAGGTCGGAGCCGGCCGCGCTCACCGCGCCGCAGACGTAGTAGCCCTGGTCGCCGGGCCGCGGCCGGGACAGCACCAGCGAACCGTTGGTACCGAGCGTGTGGTGGCCGCCGGGCGCCAGCGGCTCCGGCTGGCCCTCCTTCAGCCAGTAGACGAGTGGCGCCGGCCGGCCCTCGGCGCGGCAGTCCAGAGCGACAGGCTCGGAGACGTCCGACTCGGCGATGGTGGCCCGGCTGATGATCACTGGCGGCGCTGCGGAAGGCAGAGAGGTCAGAGAGACGTGGCGGAGCTGCGGGACAGGCAGACAGGTCAGAGAGACGCGGCGGAGCTGCGACAGGCAGAGAGGGAGGTCAGAGAGACGCGGCGGAGCTGCGGAAGGCAGAGAGGGAGGTTAGAGAGACGTGGCGGAGCTGCGGGAGGCAGAGAGGGAGGTTAGAGAGACGTGGCGGAGCTGCGGAAGGCAGAGAGGGAGGTCAGAGAGACGTGGCAGAGCTGCGGAAGGCAGATAGAGAGGTCAGAGAGACACGGCGGCGCTGCGGAAGGCAGAGAGGGAGGTCAGAGAGACGTGGCGGAGCTGCGGAAGGCAGAGAGGGAGGTCAGAGAGACGCGGCGGAGCTGCGGAAGGCAGATAGAGAGGTCAGAGAGACGCGGCGGCGCTGCGGAAGGCAGAGAGGGAGGTCAGAGAGACGCGGCGGCGCTGCGGAAGGCAGATAGGGCGGTCAGAGAGACGTGGCGGAGCTGCGGGACAGACAGACAGGTCAGAGAGACGCGGCGGAGCTGCGGGACAGGCAGACAGGTCAGAGTGACACACGTGTGGCCGCCCGCGCCGGACACGCCACTGTGCGTGACCGGTTCATTTATTATTCTTTGTGTTGCCGCCGGCCGCCAGCCGGTGTGGTAAACATTGGAACGAGCGCGAATTAGTCGTCGGTGATGGACACGAGTGGGCCGGAGCAACCGAAGCATCAGAGGCGGGGCCAGCTCGCGCGGCTGCAAGCCAACCCCACCCGTCACACAGGAGCGGCGGGCGGAGGAGGCTGAAGTCACCCCTGGCGCCAGGGCTGTCAGCTGACCGCGGCACGTTAGCCGCATCGCAACATTACACAGGTGCGGATTGATACTACAAAGCCGCACAGGATTGATCTCGACAAGCGGCAGAACTGGTTTGCAAGTTGTGTAACGCAAATAGTGAGTGTACTTCCGCCAGCGCCGCAGTCGATTTCAATCAACAAGTGATCCTAATATCACAGGAAGACCGGCTTAACAAGCTTAGTGTTTCGCATTACTGAGTACGCAATATGAGTTCGAAAATAGCCAACGGAACAATTTATCATCGTGAGTGGGTTTAACTTTACAACTCACAGCGGCCAGCGCACAAATAAGTCGAGCTTTTAACTTCGAAAATAGCCAACGGAACACTGTAACTAGCCAACGGAACGCTGTAACTGATGCTACGCAATATACAAAGTGACCTTTGAGCGGGCGATACGTTTCCATATTTCGTCCGACCTATATGTCGGCGTGTATTACATGTGCATACGTGCGGCCCCGCGGTCTCTGTATAGTTCAGCGGTCCGTGAACCGTCTGCCAACGGACAGTAGGGCTGCCTGCGGGCGGGGGAGGGAGGGAGGGCCGCCGCCGCTGCCTGCGGGCGGGGGAGGGAGGGTCGGACAGTGGCCGAGCCGCCGCCCCCGCCCCCGCCGCCAGCTGCACCATCCCGCCCCGCCGGCCGTCTGATGGCCGTCAAACATGACCGAAGTTCCGCTGACATGACGCCAAACGGCCGTTCACAGCCGCTCTGAAGTTGCCGCTGGCGTGGTGGGGATGCTGGCGGACATGTTGGACAGGAGCACTTAGTGACCCGGCCTCGTGTTGGGCGGCTCCGATCGGACCACAAAGAAGCCATCAGCCGTCTGCCCACCCCGACAGAGGCGGGGCTGCGCTGCCTTGCCGCACCGTTCAGCCTCTGTGCTGCCCCCTCTCCCGTCCAGTCCGGTCCGGTCCGGCCTGACTTTGTCCTGACGGACGGTGCAGTCAGTCAGGACAGGAGAGTGACTGAATACGACACGCGGAAGGGTGGTGTGGCGCCGCCCACACCGGAGTAGGGCAACGTGACCCACCTGACACCTCTCCTTCCCGCCCCGCACAGCCTTCACTCGATATCGATGCCGATGTTATAGCGGCCATGCACGCTAAGCTGGGCGACAGCTGGTGGGTTGTTTATTAGTGCATGGCACGACTTTCAGCTTTGTTGACCTCACAGCCGTGTGCAAATGTGGACGTGTATGCGGCGAAACATGTTAAATGAATACAGGCAACGAAGTACGCTCTTTTGTTCGCTGAACACAAATCTATTTTATCGAAAATTCCCTTGTCGTGTCATGAAGTGGGCCATGCAGGCAGAGTGATTAAACAGCATTCAAGAAGACAAGCAACGCATTATTTGCTAGCAAATAGAAAACAATACTTTCTGTCGAGTATTAACATACTTCATAAGGAATATATCTGTGAAACAAAAAGCGACAAAACAACGATACATTGCGCTTGCATTTTGTTTATAACTTCCTTTCTATGTATACCAGTCCATAGCTGGCTGACTACAATCCGCATCCCAGCGCCACACCGTGCTCACCTGTGACTGAGAGGCGCGCTGAGCCGGTGACGCTGCCGACGGTGTTCTCCGCTGTACAGACGTACTCTCCCTCATCGCCGAGCCGCACGTCGTCGATTCGCAGACTCTTATCATCGGTGACGTGGACGCGGCCGACGGGCAGCTCGGCGCCGACCCTGCGCCACACGATTTGCGGCTGAGGATCTCCGGACACCTGGCAGGTCAGCTCGGCCCGTCGCGAGACGGCGCTGGTCATGTCCTCCGGCGGACGCAGGAAGAACGGCTTCACTGTGGGGGGAGAGGGGCGGAGGTCAGCGAAGGTCAGGTCAGGTCAGGTCAGGTCGGCCGTCGGTCGGGCACGTCAAGCAAGTGGTCACATCGGATCAGATCTGTACAAAACAAGTGCGAGATGTTATGCTGAGTTTCTCAGTTTCTGTGTCTCAGCAGCAAGTGTTTACAAGTCGAACGGCTATCCCATCCGAATTTCAGCTGAGGACTCCACAAATTGTCTGTCATCTGCAGGATGCCCGGGGTTCCAGGTCCATACCGAGATGACCGCCGGCCAGACGGGCGCGCACTCAGCTCCGTTCGAAGGCAGCAGAGGCTGATCAAACGCGACATTTTCCCGACACGGTGACACGGTTCTGTCAGGGCCAGTGAATAGCTCGATAGCTCGGTAAATCGATTACTGGAGCCAAGTTGCAGGCTGTCGTGGCGCTGGTCCAACAAATGATGAAGTCCTTGTATTGACCCTGGTGCTAACTAGCTGCATTTTCAAAACACCGAGCCAACACGGAATCGGTTGGTCTGTGAATTACACATGGCCCTCCGCCCCGATGACCGTATGGTTATCAAGTCGTTAATCAATCAAGGCGTTTGCGCTGACACAATATATAAACATTGGTCGGCCATGGTTATTTGGTATCTTTTAAGCCGAGAAGGATGACAGTCGTGAGTCGATACCCATTAAAGTAGGTATGATTTGTTATGTCAAACAACCATCCTGATATATCTGGCGCTCCCCGATGGGTGACTGTTCTGTATCATCCTCAAGGCTGTTCGGTGTGGCATGTGATCTCGACGAAAAAGACTCCAATCTAGTCCCTGGATAATTCCATGGATACTGTCATTGCCCGACTTGTGTCAGTAACTACCCATGCAAGTCACCCATGCATTATCTAAATTCAACGACATTGGCATGCAATGATGCAAAATGGTTCACGGAACGCTCTAAATGCAACACAAATAAAACGGGACCCTTGATTTCCATTGCAATCAGTCTAGGATCAGTTAAGCACAATCAGTCTAGGATCAGTTAAGCACTAATGTGTTTACGGGTGATAGTCCCGGTCCAACGAAGCGTATTGATAACGAGATTACTATCACGGCTGACACGATAATCAATGATAGACTAATTAAAGACTGGGTAATGCTGTAAAGGCTGAAGGGCGAGATAATGCTTTGTGTGACCGATGGGAAACGGGGTAATGTCGTGTGTGACCGCTGTGAGACGGGGCAATGCCGTGTGTTACCGCTGTGAGCTGGGGTAATGTCGTGTGTGACCGCTGTGAGATGGGGTAATGTCGTGTGTGACCGCTGTGAGACGGGGTAATGTCGTGTGTGACCGCTGTGAGACGTTGTAATGACGTGTGTGACCGCTGTGAGACGGGGTAATGCCGTGTGTTACCGCTGTGAGACGGTGTAATGTCGTGTGCGACCGCTGTGAGACGGGGTAATACCGTGTGTGACCGCTGTGAGATGGGGTAATGCCGTGTGTGACCGCTATGAGACGGGGTAATGCCGTGTGTGACCGCTGTGAGACAGGGTAATGCCGTGTGTGACCGCTGTGAGATGGGGTTATTCCGTGCGTGACCGCTGTGAGATGGGGTTATTCCGTGCGTGACCGCTGTGAGACGGGGTAATGCCGTGTGTGACCGCTGTGAGACAGGGTAATGCCGTGTGTGACCGCTATGAGACGGGGTAATGCCGTGTGTGACCGCTGTGAGACGGTGTAATGTCGTGTGCGACCGCTGTGAGACGGGGTAATGCCGTGTGTGACCGCTGTGAGACGGTGTAATGTCGTGTGTGACCGCTGTGAGACAGGGTAAGTGACCGCTGTGAGGGGTGGGTGACCGCTGTGAGACGGGGTAATACCGTGTGTGACCGCTGTGAGATGGGGTAATGCCGTGTGTGACCGCTATGAGACGGGGTAATGCCGTGTGTGACCGCTGTGAGACAGGGTAATGCCGTGTGTGACCGCTGTGAGATGGGGTTATTCCGTGCGTGACCGCTGTGAGATGGGGTTATTCCGTGCGTGACCGCTGTGAGACGGGGTAATGCCGTGTGTGACCGCTGTGAGACAGGGTAATGCCGTGTGTGACCGCTGTGAGACAGGGTAATGCCGTGTGTGACCGCTGTGAGACGGGGTAATGCCGTGTGTGACCGCTGTGAGACAGGGTAATGCCGTGTGTGACCGCTGTGAGACGGGGTAATGCCGTGTGTGACCGCTGTGAGACAGGGTAATGCCGTGTGTGACCGCTGTGAGACGGGGTAATGCCGTGACTAATGCAGGCCAGTAAAAGCGCGTGTGATCGCTGTGTGACGTGTGATAATTTACGAGCGTCGGGTGCGGCCTGGTGACGGTCCAGTCAGGCGGGGGCGGGGGCGGGGGCGGGGGGCGGGGGCGGGGGCGGGGGCGGGGGCGGTCCATTACCGTTCCGGACATCGGTCACCGCGCTGTCGGACCCGTGGGTGGGGGTAGGGGGCAGCCCGGACCGCCAGCTGGCGTCCAGTACCGGCAGCCCAGCACGCAGTCCGGCCCGCCGCTAGCTGTTGTGACGTCGTAAAACGTCTCCGTCTCAATAAACTGATGGCGAATTACCGAGGCCCCAACACGCGGCCGGTCCGGCTCGTAAACCCGTCCCGGCCGCTGCTCCAGCACAGTGGGCACCGGGCTGGGGCCGGCCATCGGACCCCATCGGACCCCATCGGACCCCGTCGGACCCCGTCGGGCCCCGTCGGACCCCATCGGACCACGCCGCAAACGGCGTCGATGAGTCGCCGCCAACTGAACCGAACTGGACAGCTTTATTCATATCCTGGGAACGGATCGCCGGCGTTCCGAGAAGGCTGCGTTGCCGCCGAGTTTTGCCGAACGCTGCGCGCAGCTCACTGCCGCGGCGGCGGCGTAAAGTTTAACGAGGACTGGATCCCAGGGGCTCTATGACGGTCTAGTTGAAATGCAGCGCTCGCAAACATATCATATCAGAGTGTCGGTTGAGGCGTGTTATTGGGCGGTGGGCGATGTGCCGACCGGCTGAGTTGTCCGGCGTTAAACACAGCTGTCGAGTCCACCGGCAGAGCGACCGCGGCGTCCGAGAAGTGTAGTAAAACCACTGTCGTTCGCTCATGAAATGCAGTGCATGACTCAGGCATGCTCGTAAAACGGGGCTTGTGAGCCATCAGGACATTTGAAGTGAGGCATTACGCATGCAGAGAGTTGAGACAAAGGCCTCCCAAATTGGGATACGCGATTTTCATCGGTTAGATAGATGGCTTCCCATATATGATCATGCTGCAACAATAATCTGAAACGATAACGATTACTTATTCACGAGCACTAGTTGAGATAGCGAATGATGCGCCGGCTCATCGCCTGCAAACCAGCCTGCGTATCTATCACTTAAATATCACCTGTGCGCTTTTAAAACAAATAGTGTTAGATGTTGGGGCGAACATCAGCGAACAGATGTTGGACCGATGTCAAGACACGTTGCGGTCCCGACATCGTCACCGTGGGGTCCACGCGGCACGTCAACAAGGACGCCCTCTGCCTCGACCTCCTCCAAGCCGACTGGACACAGGTCTACGAAGCTGACTCCATCAGCGACATGTGGAACAGCTTCCTCACATGCCAGTATGGGATCCCATCATCAACCAACACGTGCCAATGCGGACCATGAAAGCGAAGCACAGACCGTGTCCATGGCTTGATGACGACACAGTGCGGGAGGCCATGGCAGCTCGTGACCATGCACGCGCCGACAGGGACCTCATCCCGTGCGACGCCACCGAGAGGGAGTTTCGGGAAAGCCCGAACGCCGTGAAGATGGTCATCAACCGCGCGAGCGCTGCCTTCTACTCTTCTTTCAAGCACTCCCGTCCGAAGACCTGGAAGAACATCAGGCAGTTCCTGCAGGTCAGTCGGCTCCGGCGTGGCGTACGCACTAGCGGAGAGCGACGCTGGCGAACCGCTGTCGCCCCGGCCGCCCCGCGTGTGTGCCGGGTCGTTCTCGCCGTATCCTGCCACCCTACCGGAACTCTCAGCAGCGCTAAAGCGCATGGGTACGTCCCGCACCTGTGGTCCTGACGGCATCACCGCTCAGATGTTACGAAGTACATTTCCAGTGGTGGGACCGCACTTGCTGAGGCTTGTTAACTATTGCATCACTAATTGGGCATTGCCCGATCAATGGAAGGCTGCCACCATTACCGCTCTCCACAAAAAGGGGGACACCATGCTGAACCCAATAACTACCGTCCGATATCAGTCATCCCTGTCGTGGCGAAACTATGCGAGCGTGTGGTCTGTGCCCAGCATATGTCGTACCTCACATCCCACCATGTAGTATGCCCGCAGCAGTACGGTTTCAGGCCGGGCCTGTCCACGGAGGCGACCCTGCTCGACGCGGTCATTTTCGCAACAGCCAACATCGACAGACGCATGATGACATCACTCGTCACAGCTGACACGTCTAAGGCCTTTGACAGCGTCGAGCACGGCCGTCTCCTGGACAAGTTGGAATGGTATGGTGTCCAATGCGAGTGGTTCTCGGCCTGGCTGCGGGGACGTACCCAGACCGTGCGGGGTGAATCGTGCGCACTGGACGTGACTCACGGGGTGGTCCAGGGATCCATCTTAGGACCTGTGCTCTTCCTCATGTTCACCAACGATCTGCCACAGCACCTCCCACACGGAAGGATCGTGATGTACACTGACGACACTCAGTTCCTTGATGCTGACTTTCCATCAAACTTGCAGGCCCTAAAACTCGTATTGAGAGCTCTCTCCTTATAGCTATGAAGTGGTTCACACAGAACCGTCTAAAAATCAATCCGGCTAAAACGAAGATGATCATCCTCAGATCTCGCCGTCAAAACGTCACTGCCGACTTCTCTGTTTATTTCGGCAACGACGAAATTTTCCCTCACAAAGCGTTAAGGTGCTGGGTGTTGTCATCGACCCACACCTGTCATGGAACCGCCACGTCTCGTTGGTCGTTCAGCGTTGCTACTGTGTGCTCGTATGTCTCGCGCGAATCCGTCATAAGCTGCCAAAATGCGTCAGACGTCTGCTAGTCGAGGCTCTCAACTTCAACAACTTCAACTCAAGGCGATCAACTTCGGTGTCCGCATTGTGACTGGTCTCGGCCGGGGCGATCATGTCACCCCGTCATTACGGGAGCTCGGGTGGCCTAATGTTGATGACATGATCAACGAACGTGACATTGCCGCTGTGCGCCACCTCATCACTGCCCCCAGCGCCTCAGAACCGCTGCGCGGTCGGGTGGTAAGGCGTGCCGACGTGTCCGCCCGCCACACGCGCGCCAGTGAAGGCGGCCAGCTCGAACTGCCCCGCGTGCGGACGGAATTCGCAAAGCGCAGCTTCATGTACCGAGCCGCGAGTGCCTGGAACGCCCTAACACCAGAGGCTAGGCGATAGCCCATCTGCATGTTGCATCTGTATACCGGGATATGGTTGCGATCGATCTCAGCGGACGGGGTCGGTCTGTGTTGCCACTCTTTTGCCGCTGTGTCTTATCATCTGTATTTTTATCATCATCTGATGCTGTATTTTGTACTTTTATCTTCGTGTACTTCATTTGTGTAATGACGTGGATACCATAAAATTCATACTATGGAGGGTTCTAATACATATATCTGTATCTGTATCTGTATCTGTAACATAATCGTTCATATAATGTTCATATAATATATAATACAAATATTAATTTCTTTGAAATAACTGTTGCTTTAATGCACTTTAAAACACAAACAGGTGTCAATAAATGCTTCACAAAGAGCGAGCCATCACTATGTTGAAACCTGCAAGCGAGCATATTTGAATTTAGGATCCAGTGGTGGAAACAGTATCTCAACAAGCCATTAGTTCAGAAATTGGTTGATTTTGATTGACTCCGATGGGAATCTATGTTGTAATTTGACGGATGAAATTCGAACCCAGTCTGCTCGTTCCACCACAGGCCAGGCCTGCACCGCTGCGGTACCGCTCCAGCGGCAGTGCAGAGCTGGGTGCGGGCGCCGGGCTCCAGCTGGCCTGCCTTGCTGTCTGTAAGCGGCTTTAGCAGCGCTGTGCGATGCGGTGCAGTGTGGTGTGGTGGGGCTCCGTATCCCGTCCGTCCGGTCTTATCACTGCCTGCCGGCTCTGCTCACCCCTAATTAGTGGTGTGGCACGGCTCCGCTCGCGCCCACCGCGGCCGCACCGGAACACGGCGCGGCGGAGACGCACGTGGCGCAGCGGGGACGGACGCGACGCACCGGCGACGAACGTGACTTACCGGGGCCGCAGACACACGCACATCGAGCTGCAAGCCGGCGCAAGAGTAACATTACTGGACTTCCCGTGTCCGTGACTGGGGTTCAATTCATCAGCGTGTGGCCCTTGTATCAGGTGCAACCCGGCCTCTTGGGGCGAGGACAGGGAGATAATTCCAGTTAGCAGCTGGATGTCAAGAGGATATGTTGCCTAATTCACAACCAGCCACCCAACGCACGCACACCGACCGGGTCCACTCGGCGTGGCGGTCGGCACAGCGCCCGGCGTCGCTGCTATCGGAGCGGAAATCGGCCGCTATATATCAGGCCGGCCGGGTGACGCGCAGCTGATGGAGGAGCTGGAAGGAGGACACTGCGCGCGTGGCCGGGTGGGAACACCGTCACTCGGCAGAGGGCAGACAAAGACCACAAGGCTGTTCCGAATATAGCCGTTCCTGCGTGCCCAGTGTCTTGCCAATATCTATTTGAAGACCTTTCTGTATGTCTTGAGCATTGTCGATATCTATTTTCAGACGAGATGCTAGCTGCCGGTTGAGTTGCCAGGCAGCTAGATGCGAGGTCTCTAACTGCGCCTGATTCTTAGAAAGCCGTTCAGGAAAAGCAAATTCGATCCATCGCGCAAGTCGCTAAAGAGAACTTCAGTCAATGTAAGATTATTTTTGATATAGTTAATAAACTAAAAAACATGACCTTTTCCTCGAAAATGTGAAAATCCAATGTTATCCAAATGTTATTATTATGTTTGATAAAGGCCTGTGGCCGAAATATTTCAACATAATAATAACATTTGGATAACATTGGATTTTCACATTTTCGAGGAAAAGGTCATGTTTTTTAGTTTATTAATTATATCAAATATGTTCCTCGCACAAGCACTAAACTCTATAAGATTATTTTGGTTAGCACCCAGGCGTTGCACAGTGCAAGAGCAATATTAATAACACATGGCTTGACAGCTGGGACACTCAAGTGAATGACGGCTGCTTCAAATGTACCGCCCTTCACTTTGTTTAATCAAGAAACATTGATCGGTGCTTGCCATTCATTTGATTCGAGACGCTGCAAGCCGAGATCAAATGTCGGAAATATAATGCATTACTGGAGATGAGAATACCAGTTCAAGATTGTTCCGAGTTCCTTTGTTCAGGTAACCAGTACAGATGATGCTCTAGCAACAAGCACACTCTGCATCAGCTGACTAGCGCGGCGGCGCGCTTTGATACAATTGCAGCGCGTCTGCGGCGGCGTCTGCGGCGCGGCTGCGGGCCGACCTTGTGCTGCCAGCGTCAGTGACGAACGGACACGCGGCGGGCGGCGACTCAACACACAGGGGGTGGAGACGAGGCGCCTCCCGCACCGGGCCGCCGCCGCCGGGTCCCCCGCACCTGTCCCGGCGTCATCAGCAGCGGCCCCGCCCCGCCAGCCGGCCGGACCCGGAGCCGGCCGGAGCCGGCCGGAGCCCGCCGGAGCCCGCCGGAGCCGGCCGGACCCGGAGCCCGCCGGAGCCGGCCGGAGCCGGCCGGAGCCCGCCGGAGCCGGCTGGAGCCAGCCGGAGCCGGCCGACAGCCGCCGTGCATCAGCCGGCAGTCGCAGCTGACTGCCGCGGTCTCCGCCGCTGATCAGCGGGGCGGCGGTGCGTGCTCGGCTGACAGTGTTCCCCACCGTCCGCGGCCGCTGCCGCTGAGTCGCTGCATGCTCCACTGAAACCGACCTGCTCCGCGTGTCTGCGCCGTCTGGCCGGGCCCGCAGCGGACAGCCTTCCGCTCTGCAGCGGCGGGGCGGCGCGGCGCGCCTGTCAATAGCCGCAAGACGTATGGCCGCCAAGTGCAGAAGACGAATAGGCGGATAGGCTACCGTAATGTCGATCCGGCTGCCGTCCGGCCCGGGAAGGCCCGGTTTGATCGCCTCGCGGGTGCATAGGTGATCAGGTATGCATGTGACTGGCAGAATGCCGGTAATTGGCATACCTGCGCAGTACGCGGTGGCCCCTGAAGGGAGTGGTGTGCCGGCAGGGCCGGCCTCAAGGACCTCCGCTGGGTGGATACTGGGAAACGCCAGAGACAGGTCCCACCAGGAGGTGCCAGCTAAGGGATGGGAGGGCAACAGAGCGGGAGGCGAGGAAGGACACACGTGGGGTGCTGCTTAAAATGCTCCCTCCTTGGGCACCAGCTATCAGCAACTCCCATTGCACACCTCGATCGGGAAGCATCCTGGTGTGGGCATGGGCAGCAGCATACAACAAGGACTATTGTTCCGCCAACGTGATGCTCCACCCTTCCTCTTTCATCCTCCTCCGCACGTCATTACCGGCGGATAACCTGCACATCCGCGTGTCCTTCAACAACTCCTCCCTCAGTCCCCCTTCCTGCTCCACCTGAAGCAGTAGCCTGCTGAGCCCGCGTGGCACGGCAGCCCAGGCCGTGCCATCCGGCGCTGTAGCTGTCATGTCCTCCTTGTGAGAGTACACAGAGACCGAAACCCCGCAGACACGCACCTTACACGCGCCCGACACCGCCGCCGACCCGACTACACCTGCCCCGCGCCGCCCCGCGCGCCGCAGCACCCGCACACAGCCTAACATATTGCACAATTTATTGGCGCGCGTGCTGAAATAGCGAGACCGTTCGCATGCGCGGCTGGCGCCGGCGCCGCGCGCCCGCTTAGGATGGTGAGCAATTTGTCAGCTGGGCTGCCGGCGATACAGTGGAGGGCTGGTGCCGGCGATATGCCGCTCCGCTGCTCCGTCGGCGTCATAACGACCGTCCACCTCGCTCATTTCAGACCCGGCCGCGCTATCTAGATCGGGTATTTACATTTTCGGACGCGCGGCGCATACCGGTTGAGGTGGTGGCCGGTTCGGGGCGGTAGAGCGGGATCGGGGGCGGTGCGCGCGCGCGCCGCGGGGCGGTGTTAATCCTGCTGAAGATGAGCGGGCTGAAGGCGGCGCCCCGGCACGGCGTGCAGAGCGGAGAGGGGCGTCGTCTGAGCTGAACGTTGCGTCACGGAATCGGCACCGCTCCTCACCGTATCGGACGTGTCGTCCAGTGAGTCGTGGCCGACCCTCGCAGGGAGAACAGAGATGAGACACCAACGAAGGAGCGCCGAACAATCCCCGTACAAAGCGGCACCTATCACGGCGTCCATTGGTGCATTGCTATTCATGCGGTATCACTGTGCCGCCGCCTGTGCCGCTCGGCTCAAAGCTCCCGCTCTGTGGCGCCATGCAAGTCACCCGCCTGCAGCCGGCAGCGATAGAATAAACCCCAGTCGGTCGGACTTTCACTGATCTGTTTTACAAACACGGTTCCCGGCTGCTCGTCGGCGGTCCCGCGGCGGTCTCGCGGCGGTCCCGCGGCGCCCCGGCGGGAGCTGTGTGGCAGTGTTTCTCATGCAGCCGCCCGAAGCCATGCAAAGTGGACGCCGGCACGCACGGCGGCGGCGTCACAAATAAGGTCCCTGTCGGCTGGTCCGCCGTCGGAGTGGCGCCGTGTCGGCTCCACGGCGACACGACACGACCACCGGCCGACGCGGTGACACCCGGAACCCTGGGTGACACCGCGACACGCCGTGATAATGTGACACGGCCGCGGCGCTAACCCGACCCGCGGCTGTCGGGAGGCGCTGTCCGGCGGTCTGTAACGGCGTGGTAGGACACTGCTCTGCACTCCTTATATATTGCCCCTGCATGATATGTCGCTGCAGTGGAGCAGTTCGGACCCGGTAACCGGACCTGATTTATTATGAACATAACGGGCCGGCGGATATCTGAGATGCCTGCGTGATGTTCATATTCACGAGCAATTTGGCGGCGGTATTACGCACTGAAATCGGACACTCATATCCGATGCATTTGACGTTAGAGTCGGACCACAAATCACATAACGCAATACCGAGAACCCAATCTGAAAATCAAATGTCATTTCAGAGAGAAATCACCCCCATATATGGGCACCGGAGCGTCCGTGTCGTATGCACACAGGGCGACATATACGCCATATCGGCCGCCTGTGTCTGTGACATGATGTAGCGCGGTGTTGTCGCTTTGATGGCACCATGTCGCCATTTTCAGCGCCGGTATTCCAGTCACGGAGAGGCCGCTCAATTCCCCCGCTACCTGGCCCGCTATGTTCAATTCCCCCACTGCCTGTTCAATTCCCCCACTGCCGGATCTACTATGAATCACGGATCTCCGGTTACAGGTCGATAGGGTACGAGGATGCATACTAGAGGAGAAAGACCGCATAATGTCATGGCTTATCGATCATTAGGAGTCAAAAGCTGGCATTTCACACTAATAAATGCCACACCGAATCATTTAATAACTAATTGCATTAAGCAACTTCCATTTAGTGACTCTATGAATCACCAAAGACGACACATTTTGTTTCGTATGCCGGCGGAAGAACATGATATAGGTAATTTAGGAGATGCTGCTAACAAACAATTAGCTGACTTCCCTTGGCCCTGGCATGCATGCCACTAATCAACCGGCAATTAAAATACATGCTTTTTTATTATGATCATAGCTACATAAATTGATAGCGCAATTAATTCCCTCCGTTTACTACCCACCATGCACTGTGAGCCGGGCGGGCCTGCTGCGTCGCTCCGCGGCCACGTTGCGCGCCACGCAGGTGTAGGCGCCCTCGTCGTGGTGTCGCGCGTCCGTCACCACCAGGTCAGTGCCGTCCAGCCGCAGCCGCCGCGAGCCGTCCACGTCCAGCGGCTCGCCGTTCCTGAGCCAGGCCACCTCGGGCGGCGGGTGACCCCGCGGCGGGTCACAGCGCAGGCGCGCCGACTCCGTCTGCGCCACCTGCACGTCCTGAGGCGACAGGCGAAACTCGTCCCGCAGCGCTGCCGGAGACAGACAGACACACAGTCAGTCAGAGAAGGGTGCCACAGAGACACAGCACAGGTCAGACACACAGACTCAGTGCAATGCAGTGCACCACAGACACACGCGAAGGTGAAGGAACACTCACACAGCGTGCGCTGCAGACGTCGGCGCCGCGTCAGTGCCGCACCCAGCGGGCGGCTGCGGCGGCTGCGGCGGCTGCGGTGCCGCTCACGGTGCTCTCAGCACGTGGCACCGCCATCAACTGCAGGCCGGCGGCGCCACAACAATGGGCGCATTCAGCACCGCGACGCCTTCCATCACCATGCGGCCCCTGCAGTCGACGGCCGCCGCCGCCGCCGCCGCCGACGCCGCGCGGCGAGTGACACGACGATAAAAGCCGCCTTCACACCGCCGTTTTTGTGCCCGGTCTACATAGCAATCATGTAATGATTTCATTAGCGGAATGGCTCACGGAGACTGGATTAATGAGAGGAGCGAGGCGACTATTCCTCACATGCATGGCCAGCTGTAATTACGAGTCCGCAGCACGATAATGCACGGCGCTCCGGGCCCCGAATGTGTGCAGAATACGGAGCAACGACCGGCAGCTACTTCCGAGGCGGCTCGGCGTCGACGCGAGGCGGCGCGGGCATTCTCGTGGGACATAGCGGGTCAAATAGGCCATTCCGGCGCAAATATGGCGCATATTGCGGCGGCAGAACAACGCTGCAGGCCGGCGAAGGGTGTGTTCTATGGTGGTCCTTACCGCGCCGGGGCGCGGCCCGGGATGGGCGGCGGCGAGGACTCCTGAGGCTCGTGTAGGAGGGGGAAAGAGTGACCGGGCGGAAATGTGTACTGTGCATCGGCAGGGCTCCATGGCAACCGTCAGCAGCAACAGAGCTCCATCGTGGACCACGCCATGTAGACCATTCCAAGCTCGCAGTGGACCGCACCCGTTGGATCATCCTCAGCCCGTCGTGGGCGGCGCCCGTGGGCCTCCTCCGGTCGCGCTCGTTGGGTCATCCTCAGCCAGCGGTGGGCGGCGCCCGTGGGCTATCCTCCGGTCGCGCCCGTTGGGTCATCCTCAGCCCGCAGTGGGCGGCGCCCCGTGGGCCTCCTCCGGTCGCGCCCGTTGGGTCATCCTCAGCCAGCCGTGGGCGGCGCCCGTGGGCCTCCTCCGGTCGCGCCCGTTGGGTCATCCTCAGCCAGCCGTGGGCGGCGCCCGTGGGCCTCCTCCGGTCGCGCTCGTTGGGTCATCCTCAGCCAGCGGTGGGTGGCGCCCCGTGGACCTCCTCCGGTCGCGCCCGTTGGGTCATCCTCAGCCCGCAGTAGGCGGCGTCCTGTGGGCTGGCTATCTTCGGTCACGATGCTCATCACGATGAGTCACGGCCGGGTCGGCCGACCCTGCCCGATACACGTCACCTTCAACACAGGCCGCCCGCCGGTCGATACCGCCTCACTGCCATGAACAGGTGACAAGGGACGCCCTCGGGGGTGAGTTGTGGAGTCAAGTGGTATGACATCGTCGCACAGCCCCCCCCCCCCCCCCCGGCTGCCTGGCGTACCTGTCGTGCAATCGTTTATAATTTATCTGATAACGACGGGTGCTATGCAGCATCATGGTGGCTTATTGCAGGGTACGAGTAAGCAGATGGCCGGGTGTTGATGCTAGCACAGGTTCTGACGGCGTTCCTGATAATCAAGTCGCTATGAGCCGAAGACCCGTGTTCAGGAGATACGAGCCGCGGTTAAAGGGGTGTGTCTACTGTTTTGGAATGTCAAACATATTTTTATTACGGTAAGCAGCTATTGGTTTGACTGTTGTATACGATAAAATTCACATCTGGCTGGAGCCCTTTAGTTGAATTTTCACTTATTTTATTTTTTATTTTCTGTTTCGATATCGATAAAACGATCGACACTGTAATCAGAAGGAAGATGTTATGTAAAACGGCGCACCTAAGACAATAAACAATCCATATGCACAATGCTAACAAACCGTCGAGAAGCAAAATGGCCGTCGATGCTTTATTGGGACAGCTGCTATCGGCGCTCACGAGCTGTTTTGTCGAAATACTATTGGCCGGCGCTAACGATATGCTAGCAAATTTTGTATCGATATTTCGATATTAGCAATGCTTCTAGTAGTGTTAAGCCCTCTGGGGTCTACTCGATATCTTTTTGCTACCAACCAGTTCCTGATGTCTTTGGAATATATCAGCAACTAGTGTGAATCTGGAAAAATAAAAGGCTGGTTCGATTCAGAAAATTATGTTCTATAAACCAGTGTCAATAACCCCAAATAAGCGATGTGAGTAGACACCCTCCTTTTAACTCGGACGTTGGAGTCACAGCCGGTGGAGTCACAGGCGCGTGCCAGCCAGCGTCAATAGCAGTTAATTCCTGCTGGCCCAGTTATCGACTGCGGTGGCGGCGGCGGCGGCGGCGGCGGCGGTGCGGGGTCCAGGTGTGACCGATGGCCGATGACTGGCGACTGACTCCCGCGGGGGCGGCGGCGGAGGTGCTGAGCGCCGACTGCTCACCACTGCGCCGGATCAGCCGATCGGCACGTTCCGACCATGAAAAAGTTCACAGCCGCGCCTGGCCGAGTCGGTCTCCGCCGGCGCCACGGCAACCCACCACTTCCTGTCGCGGCCCCCGCCCTCGCCGTCCACAGCTGACTTCCACCGTCCCCTCCAGTCCCCTCCAGTCCCCTCCAGTCTCCTCCAGTCCCCTCCAGTCCCCTCCAGTCCCCTCCAGTCCCCTCCAGTCCCCTCCAGTCCCCTCCAGTCCCCTCCAGTCCCCTCCAGCCCCCTTCAGTCCCCTCCAGTCCCCTCCAGTCCCCTCCAGTCCCCTCCAGTCCCCTCCAGTCTCCCACCAGTCCAGTCTCCCACCAGTCCAGTCTCCTGCAGACCCGCCGGTCACAGGCGGACTGCCGGTCCCGCGTCCCGAGGTCGCCGCAGATATGCTGCGGAGGGAGCTGTCCGCTCTCCTCCGGTCTGCACTGCAGCCGCCCTGTGTTTGTTTGGACTCTGTCCAGGCGCGCCGCGTGGCTATCTCGCCTTGTGACACACCCGGACCGGCCCTATCAGTCGGGGACGCGACCGTTCCAGGCCGTTAGCGACAGCGGCGCAGCAGCGGCGGATGCGGCGGGCAATCGCACCGAGAGCGCCGCACTGCACCGAAAACGGCGCTGTTCCGACGAGTCACCGCCCGTCGGGGCGCATCTCCGCCGAGCAGCCGGTCCCCGGTGACTTGTTGCCATAGTCTAACGGCTAATTTACACGGAGAGCTGTGTCGTAAATAAGGGAAGATTGCCTGCCTACATTAACTGTTATGAAGACGGTGAGTTCGCTCACCTAAGAGCTGGCGCTGCGGTGTTTTTTGATGGTGACAAGTGCTACTGAGCCAAGGAATGAGGGCTCACAAATCTGCCTGAAGGCTGGCTGGCGAGCCGCCTAAAAAATGAACGCATTCTGGCGACAGCTCTCATTAGGAGGTAATTGCTCGGCAAAATGTGTCGGACGCGGTCGAGTTGCTCCTCCGGCCTCCTGTCGAGCACGTCCTGAATGTCTCTCATCTCCGGCGGAGGCACTGAGGAGACGGAACGCACGTGTTTCCGGAATGACACGCATGGGATCAACTCAGCTGGCTCAGCCAGGTGCCGTCTGACAGCGCGGTATCGGATACATGACATTCCGCATATATGTAATACAGGAAAAACTGGCAACTTCTGAGTCAAGCTACCAAGGAAGCGGGACTTCTCTGTTAACGTCAAGGATATTGACAGACAACTGAAGCTCAGTAATGTGACAAACGGCATTCATTGAGCTCGCATATCTATCAACGAGTTATTCTGTAGGTAAACGAAAATACATGCAAATGGGGCGATGTAAATAAATAACTCCGCCCCTGTAGCTCAGTCGGGAGAGCGCTGGGCTTCTGACCTCACCCGGTAGTGGCAGCTCGGGTTCGAATCGCTTCGGCGCTCGCTATTTGCCCTTGACTGGGATGGCCTGCGGCCGGTGGCAGCGGTCGCACTCAAGGTCAGATGACGTCAGAGGGCGGGGCGGACCGTGTCCAGGTATGTCGGGCACGTAAAACTTTCGCTTCTAAATTCTGCCGGACGCCAGGAATTGCTTGATCGGGTGGTGGGGTCAGGGCCTGCGCAACAAGCTATGCTTAGCGCGGAGTCTAACCTCGGAAATCCATCCATTCAAAAAAATTTGGACTAAATTTATTATAAAAAAAACTCCACTGGTTATCGATTCGATGCCGACAGTTTGTATTGATTTAGGAACAAGTGATGTAGATTATCCAAATCAAGCGTTCCGTTTTAATTTCTACTCTATTGAGCAACTGGAACTAAATGTCAGCCACTCTTATCCAAATTCAAAGGGCATGGTTCGTACTCTAACGGGTAATAAATGTTTGGGAAAATTCCGAGGCCATCCATTAGCACCACCAAAGAGCCGACTCGAGGGCCGCTCAGGTCGCCACCGCGCCGCTGAACCCGTTCCTTTCAGCGTTTACCGACCAGGGCCACACAGAGCACAAAGAGCGTCGCCGTTCGATTGGCTCAAGTGGTGCCGGTCACGGCGACGCGACGGTGCCCACCCGACGCGGCGACAGGCGCACACGCGAGCTCTGTGGTGACATCACCACACCGAGTGTAATGCGATGTGACCTGTCAAAAGTCAGAGGCTTGGTTCCCTGTTCTGCGCGCGTGGGCCCGGCGCTGGTGACTTCAGCAGCAGTCTCTCGGCTACACCAGTCTGGGTGTAACGCGGTGATGACAGCCATATCTGCACCACCGGGGAGCCGAGTACCTACCTACAGATGCAGATCTGTGCAGCAGACGATTGATGGGGTTTTAAGCGGCTCCATTGTTGAAAAACGCGGCGTAAAAAGGCGTAAAAAGCCGGACTGAGTATCCCCTCGCCAGTGACGGAAATGCATGTGCTCGTCATACAGCTGCCGAGTTCTTTCTCGCGCGAGCCGGCGCCAAGTCGCCACCACCACTCGCGCAAAAACGCTTTACGTGTTGCCGGGGACAGCTCAAGGCACACGGCAGCACCGCGGCCAGTCATCACGGGTCCCATTAGCTGTGCGATGACAGCCCGAGGACCTGCCTCCCGTCGCACAGGGCACCGCCCGCCGCCGCCGCCCCCTCCCCTGGGTGGAGGGCGCCGAGTCGCCGCCCGCGCGGCTGGCATAACATTTATCCTGATCTCAGGAGATGGCGCCGAGTGGCCGGACGTGTGCCGCCGGGACCGCGGGACCGCGGGACCGCACCGTCTCCTGGCCGGGATCGATTCGCGTGTCGCGCCGCGCCGGAGACCGCGTTCCGTGCCGCACTGTCTACCCGCAATCAATCCGGCCTCCCCGTCCGCCTCAATCAATCCGGCCTCCCCATCCCGCCGCAATCAATCCGGCCTCCCCGCCCGCCGCAATCAATCCGGCCTCCCCGCCCCATCAATCCGGTCTCCCCGCCCCATCAATCCGGCCCCCCGCCCCGCCGCAATCAATCCGGCCTCCCCGTCCCGCCGCAATCAATCCGGCCTCCCCGCCCCTCCACAATCAATCCGGCCTCCCAGCCCCGCCCATCAATTCGACCTCCCTGCCCCATCAATCCGCCCTCCCCGCCCCGCCGCAATCAATCCGGCCTCCCCGCCCCGCCGCCACCGCCGCCGCCGCCGCGGGTCGAGCAATAACCGCGGACACCGGCGGCAGGGCTTTGTCGCTGCCACAGCCGGCGGCGGCGGCGGCAGTCAGTAGTCAGTAGTCAGTAGTCAGTAGTCAGTAGTCAGTAGTCAGTAGTCAGTAGTCAGTAGTCAGTAGTCAGTAGTCAGTAGTCAGTAGTCAGTAGTCAGTAGTCAGTAGTCAGTAGTCAGTAGTCAGTAGTCAGTAGTCAGTAGTCAGTAGTCAGTAGTCAGTAGTCAGTGGTCAGTGGTCAGTGGTCAGTGGTCAGTGGTCAGTGGTCAGTGGTCAGTGGTCAGTGGTCAGTGGTCAGTGGTCAGTGGTCAGTGGTCAGTGGTCAGTGGTCAGTGGTCAGTGGTCAGTGGTCAGTGGTCAGTGGTCAGTGGTCAGTGGTCAGTGGTCAGTGGTCAGTGGTCAGTGGTCAGTGGTCAGTGGTCAGTGGTCAGTGGTCAGTGGTCAGTGGTCAGTGGTCAGTGGTCAGTGGTCAGTGGTCAGTGGTCAGTGGTCAGTGGTCAGTGGTCAGTGGTCAGTGGTCAGTGGTCAGTGGTCAGTGGTCAGTGGTCAGTGGTCAGTGGTCAGTGGTCAGTGGTCAGTGGTCAGTGGTCAGTGGTCAGTGGTCAGTGGTCAGTGGTCAGTGGTCAGTGGTCAGTGGTCAGTGGTCAGTGGTCAGTGGTCAGTGGTCAGTGGTCAGTGGTCAGTGGTCAGTGGTCAGTGGTCAGTGGTCAGTGGTCAGTGGTCAGTGGTCAGTGGTCAGTGGTCAGTGGTCAGTGGTCAGTGGTCAGTGGTCAGTGGTCAGTGGTCAGTGGTCAGTGGTCAGTGGTCAGTGGTCAGTGGTCAGTGGTCAGTGGTCAGTGGTCAGTGGTCAGTGGTCAGTGGTCAGTGGTCAGTGGTCAGTGGTCAGTGGTCAGTGGTCAGTGGTCAGTGGTCAGTGGTCAGTGGTCAGTGGTCAGTGGTCAGTGGTCAGACTCGGCCCGGCTCACTGTCGCCACAGCCTCTACCGGCCACTGGTCCAGCAGCTCACAGAGCTCATAGAGAGCAGCATGTGGTGACAGACCACGTGACAGACGTGAGGCGGCAGTCACAGGCAGTGGAGCTTCAACTGGCGGCTGAAGTGTGTCGGAATCGCCTCCGTCCGACCGACCTCAGTTCGCCACGGTCTTTACGTCCGTGGTCTGGTAGAGAGAACCTCCGAGCTGCCACCGTCTCCACGTCTGCGGACTGCGGTCCAGTAAAGAGGAGCACTGAGTAGGCAGCGACGCGCTGGGAACCTGGGAACGAGGCATCGTCTGCCCGTGCCGGCTGGGAACTGGACACTGACCAGTCTACTGGTGGCGGCGCTGGTGCGGCAGTTCTCCCCTGCAGTTCCAGCTCGACTCGGCCGCGGCAGCCGGCTCTCACGGGATCAGGAGCGCTCTCACGTTCCACCGCCGCCACCGCCACCGCCGCCACCGCCGCCACCGCCACCGCCACCGCCACCGCCGCCGCCGCGCCGCGGGGGCTGGCCAGTTCCGGTGGGCGGCGGCTCGCACGTGCCCGTATAGCCCCACCGTGCCGCCCTGGAAGCGGCTCCTCCGCCGCCGGCGGCGGGCGGCGCGATGACGCGCCGGCCTCAGTTGGGGCGGCTCTGATGAATCGGCCGCCAGCGCGCGGCTGCCGGCGGCGGCGGGGCGGCGGCGGGGCGGCGTCCGGCCCTATCGAGACAGAGTGCGTCCCGTCCGTGGCCTGACGCGTCCCGGCAGCACGCGGTAATGGAGCGCCGAGGACACACCGCCGGCCGCGGCGCCGACCACCCGCCGATCCGCCCGTGCGTGGCGCGCCGGCCGGGCTGTTTGTGGAGATGTGTCATGCTCGCCGAGCTGACGGATGTGCCGGACAGGCCGACTCCTGGTCCTCGGGCGAGGTCTGAACTAACCTGTGTCGCTGGCCGTGTCGCCGGCCGGAAACATATGGTCTGTTTGCTTATTTAGTATGGGGTGGCTTGCCCCTATCACGCTAGGGGAAGCTGCTATCGGTACAAGGAGAACAACTGAGCGTGTCGAATGGTTCCTATATACAAACTGAAATGTTGGCGAACTTCAACCTCGTTCAGAGCGTGAGCAATCACTTCATATGACTTTTTATGTATGAGATGGTTATAGTTGCCATAATGATGAGATTAATATAGATTAGTATGATCATTTGACATGGCAATATTATATATATATATATATATATATATATATATATATATATATATATATATATATATATATATATATATATATATATATATATATATATATATATATATATATATATATATATAAACAATGGCCGAAATTACAGAATCAAGCTTTCGTGTTTACAACATCTCTCTCCAAGATTCAACCGCTGATCTTCTTGAATTCACCCATCTTCAATCTTGAAGATGTAAAAACGAAAGCTTGATTCTGTAATGTCGGCCATTGCTTATATATATATAAATATTGCTATGTTAATGATCATCCCAATCCAATTAACTTCATATTGACTGCTCGCTGAGTCAGCTTGTTGCGTTGACGTTGCAATCCATTACTTCAGAAAGACCATATATACCTATATGACAAATAATCTCAAACGGGAATCAGCTAATACATTCATACAAGCAAATTCGGTGCAATAAATCCAATGTTCCCCTTACTGCAACTAGTGAGACTTCGATATAAGGCAAAGCCTACATAACGTCGCCCCCGATGGTCATCAATACATAAGAAGCCCCTGCGAAGCCATCTCAATGGACCCGTTGAATGTGCGTGCAAGTACCCATAACTCACCGGCGCGGTGCGGGGTCCCGCGGCGAAAATTGCAGCGCGCGACATATGCACGCGCACATGCAAAGCGGCATATTTCGGCCGATGCGGGCTGCGCGTGCAGATGAATAATGGACCACGGAGGGCAGCTCTTTACACCAGCCACCTTGTATATCAGCGCGACACGCCCGTGTCCCCACGCTCGTAGATATGCAGAATTTCAGCGCCGGCTATGACGATTGAAATGCAGCTCGCTGTCGGGGTGCGCGGCGCTGCGTGGCTGTGTGCGTTGCTGCGCGGTGCTGCGTGGCGCGTGGGTCGGTCGGCCAGCCTGTCGACCCGGCTGTCCGACCGTCTGACCGATCGGCACCGCTCCGGTCCGACCCAGCGGTGACATTTGAGCCTCAGTTGCGTGGCTGTGCTGTCACAAAGGCACACAGTCCGGCTGCAGCCTGCATGCGAGGGCCGTCGAGATTTGGAGCGGCGCGTGCGGAGCTGACTCGGTGACTCGTGGGAGGTGACTCGACTCGGGGACTCGTGGGAGGCGACTCGCTGACTCGTGCCTGCCATGTCGAGACCCCGCCGGGACGGGGGGTTCGAGTTCACCAGACATCAGCAATGAAGTCATGCCTCCGCGGTCCGGAAGCGGTCAGCCGGTTTTATTTCATTTCTAGGACCGACTCCGTTCCGAAGTTCCATTTACAGCAGCTGAACCAGACAAATGTTGAGACATCCCTTTTCCGAAACTACCAGCTCTCCAATCCCGATTTTAAAACCGGGTTTAGCCATCTTCTCGCCGAGACCATGGACGTAATTTGTCTTCTCAGCCCGCGCGGGGCCACTTTAACGACCGTTTAAACAGGTAGCTTCCGGCGAACTCTTTCCAACTCGTGCTGCACCGGCCGACTCTATATGCGTCTCAGGCGGTGCGCTCGCCGACGGCCGGCCACGGCGCTCCCCGCACCGATTGCCTTCGATGGGTGTCAGCGGGGCTATTTTTCGCCGCAGCTCGCCGCTCGGCGGTATCGACCAGGGGCGGCTGCGGCGGCGGCTGCGGCGGCGGCTGCGGCGGCTGCGGCGCGGCTCACGACAGCGCCGCACGCACGCGCGAGCACGGCCGCCGTGCAGCGAGCGGGGGTGAGGCCTGCACGGTGATCCTGCACGCCGGTCACCCCAGCCCAGCGGCGGGGCGGCACGGCAGGAGACGGTGAGGACGGGCGGGCCGCGGGCGGGTCGCGGGCGGGTCGCGGGCGGGCCGCCACTGCTCCGTCGCCGCGGTGGACAGGGTGCTGACACGGCCGGCACGCGCTGCCGCCGCCGCCGGCCACAGGCCCCGCCCCCGATGACACGGTGACGGCCGGCGTGACAGCGGCCCCCGGGGCGGGCCTGCGCGGCGCCCCGATGACGGGCGCGGCACGGCGATGACACCCGTCGGGACACGGCTGTCCCTCGGTCAGAGCAGCGCGCTGACAGCAGCCCGGCGCGGTATTCTGCACACAGACTCCGAGCCAACCGCACTTCGCCCACCAAAGACAAATTGACCCTGCAATCCACCTTTCAAACGGCTGATCCGCGACTTAACCGGAGATTCACCCCGGGAGCCGGTGCGCCTTAAGCCGAAATCAAATGAATTGATCATGCGTACTGCGCGAACTCGCTGCTCTTCGCCGTAACCCTCGCGACTCGTCTCGTGCGCAGTCCACTCGTCCCGCGCGCGGAGCGGCCGGCCTGATTTAGAATGCAGCGCCGTTACACTGTTTCCCCTGTTCGCCGGCGCGCAAACGCCTCCATCCGGCCGGCGATGGCATAATTCGCCGGCGCGGAGGATCGTGTGCTGCTCTCGCGGGTCGGTGTCGGGACGGACGGACACGCTGCGTGCCCTCAGACTGCAGCCCGGCGCGTACTCGATAAATCATCGCCGCTTCTCCACCGGGCCATTACCATACAGTGCATCATGCTTGTTATGCAGACGCGGTGCTTAGACGGGCATTGTGCAGGGAAAGACTCTCAATGAATCTATAAGTCGGTCTACCACCGACACTCGGCCGTCTTTGATGTGCGTTTGGCTGGCTCGGGCTCCTTGCTGGCTGAATGGTGATCGGTTTTCAGCACGGCGGTCGTTAGGAGAGGTAATAGTTAGGTGCAAAGCGGGAGTGAACAGGCACCTACAAATCATACACGCTGCAATACACGGAGCAAACAATGGCTGGTTAGTTTCGACATGAATGGTATGAATAAGTATTGCACTACCTCGGCGAATATCACTAGTAATTAATCGCTAGAAATTAAGAAATGTCACCGAAAGAATGAATAGCCCAGCGAGTCAGAGTCCTTTCTCTTACCAAGAATCTGGCATTCAAATAAACACTAGGCAATAACGCATATAACGCATATAACATAACGCATATAGCGTAAGTGGCAACATCTAACAACCTGCAACAACCAGTAAACGTTTCTGGAGTCGCAAGAGCCTTGGACGACCAACTTGGGACACCAGATACTAGACCAAAAGGGACAATGAATAAAACATTTCAGACCAGGTCTTGCCTACAGCCCGTTCACCGCTGAAGCCTTTCATCGAAATCCGGGGCACCAACGCCCCATCATCACGTCGTGCACCCACCTGCTATCTGCAGCGTGGCGTTCCTGCTGCGCGCCACGCCGTGCCGATTGGCCGCCTCGCACCAGTACACTCCCGCGTCGTCCTCCTTCCGCAACTCCACGAAGTACAACGAGCTGCCGTGCAGGAAGAACCGCTCCGGCCCCTCCCCCGGCACCAGAGGGCGGCCATCTTTGAACCAGCTGACGCGCGGCGTCGGCTCGCCCTCGGCCTTGCAGTTTAAGGTCACCGGCTGACCTCGCACCACGAGCTCATTGGTCGGCTGCTCGGTGATGCGCGGCGTGCCGCTGTCGCCTGTGGGAGGTCAAAGCGCCAGGTCAGGTCATGGGGTGTCAGCTCGGTACCGACCGGTCGGCAGGGGTTGGGAGGTCAGAGCGCTAGGTCATGTCATGTGGTGTCAGCTCGGTACCGACCGGTCGGCAGGGGTTGGGAGGTCAGAGCGCTAGGTCAGGTCATGGGCTGTCAGCTCGGTACTGACAGGTCGGCAGGGGTTGGGAGGTCAGAGCGCTAGGTCAGGTCATGGGGTGTCAGCTCGGTACTGACCAGTCGGCAGGGGTTGAGCGACGTTCTTTGTGAGACTTCGAAACAGTACCAGTTTTGAAACTGCTTTTCCCTTTTCAATATGACAATTCCGATTTCCGGCTAGAGTTAAAATGTTTGGTTGAACGACGCTTAAATAAAAATAATGACCCTTTTCCACAAAAATGAAGTAAGCACTTTAAATGGGAAGAAGCACTCAACTATAAGTAAATCCAGTCACATTTTGCATAAAAAATGTCCCTAGGCGAAGTTATTTCAAGTTAAAGTTGATAAGCATTCCACGCTTATAAAGGTCGGTACTCAGCAAGTACTTGGTAACGAATTCACTGTCCGAGCTAAGATTAGTCTGCCTACGCATTGCTATTTATCATGAAGGTATGTAATATTTTTCCTGCACTTTTGCGAATATGTACCAAACTTTAATGAGCAATAAACAAGCATTTGAACAAGTGCATTGAACAGTTTAGTTCGGCCCCGGCCCCGGTAGTTTAGTTTGGCGACCTGTTTAGTGTTCTCGACTCATTTAAAAAGATTGGATGTTTCCCTATGAATTTTCAACATACAGGTATGCAATACATTACAATGCACACATGAAACATTTATCTGAACCGTTTTCCCATAATCAATCGATAAACATTTCAGAAAACCGTGATGCATTCGGCGGATTAACTTGGCCCCTTACGACGACGACGACGTACTTAGTGTATACGATTTGTTGAGAGGTAATTCAACGAGAGGTATTCAATGTTGAACATATTGAAACAAAAGCGCCAGATATGTCGCGCTCCCAATAGTGGAGGGAAGACACCGATCATGAACTCTGAAAGAAGTATATGTACTTTTAAATTTCCCCCCCAAAAAAATCTTCGAAATATACAAAGTTGAGATTTCATTTTTAAATTGAAACTCGATAAATTTAATACCATACATGCTGCATATAAGATAATGCCGAAAAATAGATCAAAAGATCAATATTCCCTTTAATTTCGCTTAGATGCTAACAAAAATTGAGATATTGTAAACAATGATGAATATATGTCTCAAAAGTGACGTACTTAAAATAAACTTTTACCATTGCAACACCCAAAAGCTTTCAGATCCACAACACTCCTTGTTCTTTGAAAACCATTGTGCTGCATAAATTGGGATCAAAAGTATTCGCAGAATAGTTGATATCAACGATGGACAGACTATATCTGGCGTCATTTGCAGCAAGTGTAAAAATTATCCTACATTAGGGACATTTACGACTGTAATTGGCAACATAAAGTAGTGAACAGGCTTCTGTTGCCTGGCTGGCCATTGTTTAATCCTGAACTGTACGCATAATTGTTGTTTTATTGCTGATCGTCGTAGATTACGGTGGGTGCTCCCGCCCAAATAATGCACGATGTATCTGATCAATCCCACGCGATTCGACCCAGATCGAAACATCTGCACATTACAACAGACTGCAGGAAGGCCCAAACCCCGAAAACTTGTGAGCGAGTACGTAGGAGTCATAAGGCAATTCAAAAGCATGTCATACGGCAATTCAATCAATATCTTAAAAGTAATCCGATTTATTGATTTACGACACATATTTGATGCCATTTTCCTGTTCCGATATCATAATGATTGGCGTAATGGTCGACCAAAAACCCTGGTGATACGGCTCTCATCCTCCTCAGTGCAGAGCGATGCAATTCAATGT
>JAXIVJ010013103.1:0-38193 GCA_036785665.1 Chirona hameri
TGACCTGCACTGACATATAGTTTCCTTATCGTAACATAATAGTTCCATATCCTAGGCACCATGTAAACTCAGAAACTCTATGAACAGGGCAGCAGGGCAGGGCAGGGACAGGGCAGGGCAGGCAGGCAGGGCAGGGCAGGCAGGAGGACAGGGCAGGACAGGGCAGGGCAGGCCAGGGCAGGGCATGACCGGGAGGGGCCAGGCAGGTCAGGGCAGGCAGGGCAGGGCAGGGCAGGGCAGGGTAGGGCAGGGCAGGGGCAGGGCAGGGCAGGGCAGGGCAGGGCAGGCAGGGCAGGGCAGGGCAGAGCATGACAAGGCAGGCAGGCCAAGGCACGACCTGGCCAGACTCAACCCTAGCCAGTTCATTCCTGCAAGGGCAGGTCAGACCAGGCACGCTCAGGCAAGGACAAGCATGCCAGGTCACCAGGACCTGACCTACCGTCTTTCCACCCGGGCCCCCCTTCTGCCCTGTCAGTCCTACCAAACTACACACCTCTTACAGTGCATGTAGGGACGGCTGTGGGCTTTTAACCTGACTGCGATAAGTTGACCCGGGTCACGATTGTGCTGAGGAGGTCAAGACCAGCACTGCGATTAATCCGGGAATCGAACTGGGTCAACCTGCTTGCAAGACAGCTATTGGCTCTATACCACAATCGCCATATGTGGTTGCCTGAATAGTGCACGCTGCCTGGAGGGGCTTTTTACCGGGTCACGGTTTCGTGAGCCAGTCACTGACTCCTCTGGTGAATCGCGCCGCTACTGTCAACTTGTTTCCGCTAATAACTATTGGTTAAATATCCTGCCACCAGATAAACTCAGTAACTCTTGGACTGTCAGGGATCCGGAGGCAGGGTAGGCAGATTTGCAGAGGGAATAGGGCAGAGGGCAAGATGGCAGAGGAAATAGGAATGAGGAAAGAGGACAGAGAACAGAGGACAGAGGACAAAGGACAGAGGAAGAGGGGAAGAGTGGAAAGAGGAAAGAGGATAGAGGAAAGAGGAAAGATGAAAGAGGAAAGAGAAAGAGAAAGAGGGAAAGAGGAAAGAGAAAGAGAAGAGAGAAAGAGTTTAGAGGAAAGAGGAAAGAGGAAAGAAAGAGGAAAGGGGAAAAGAGGAAAAGAGGAATAGAGGAAAGAGGAAAGAGGAAAAGGGAAAGAGAAAGAGGAAAGAGAAAGAGAAAGAGATAGGAGGAAAGAGTTAGAGGAAAGAGGAAAGGAGGAAAGAGGAAAGAGGAAAGAGAAAGAGGAAGAAGGAGGAAAAGGAAGAGGGAAGAGGAAAGAGGAAAGAGAAAGAGAAGACGAAAGAGGAAAGAGGAAAGAGGGAAGAGGAAAGAGGAAAAGGGGAAGAGGGAAGAGGGAAGAGGGGAAGAGTATAAGAGAAGAGGAAGAGGGAAGAGAGAGAGGAAGAGGGAAGATAGGAATAGGGGAAGAGGGATGAGGGAATAGGAATAGGGAATAGGGAAGCGGGAAGAGGGAAGAGGGCAGTATCAAGGGGGCACAGGGGACAGGGGACTAGGGGGCGGGGGGCAGTGGGGAAATGGGGAAGGGGGAAAGTGGGAAGAGCAGGGGGAGGGGAAGGGGAAAGGGGGAGGGAGGGGAGGGAGGGGAAGGGGCAGGAGGCAGGAGGCCAGAAGGCAGGTGGCAGGGGGCAGGGGGGCAGCGCAGGAGCAGGACACGGGACAGAACACGGGAACAATAACAAAGGGGCAGGGCAGGGGGCAGGCAGGGCAGGGGCAGGGGCAGGGCAGGGGCGGGGTCAGGGGGGGGCAGGGCAGGGGCAAGGGCAGGGCAGGGCAGGGCAGGCAGGGACAGGGCCGGCCTGGTCCGACTCAACCCGCAAGTCCATTCCTGGCCAGGCAGGTCAGACCAGGCCCGGCCCAGGCAAGGACAGGCCAAGCCAAGTCACCAGGACCCTGACCTACCGTGCTGTTCCACCCGGTCCCCCTTCTGCACTGCCATGTCCTACCAAACTACACACCTCTTACCAGTGGCATGTGGATGGCTGTGGGGTTTTTAAACTGACTGCGATAAAGTTGACCCAGGTTACGACGTGGCTGATGAGCGTCAAGACCAGCACTGGGATATCACCGGGAATCGACAAACCCGGGCCAACCTGCTTGCAGAGACAGCTATGTTCATCCACTATACCAGAAATCGCCATATGGTGTTGCCCCCCCCCCCACTTCTTGAGTGGGGGGGGGCAGCCTACCCCCCCCCCCCCCCCCTCCTCCCTATCCGCCGCACTGATTTCAGTGGCGTGTGGAACCCTCTGCAGACCTCCGTAGCCGGGAAACTGAAACTAGTGCATAAATTGCAAGTCTCGCTCAATAGATGGCGCAGATGAGCGGTGCCTTAAAATCCTTACAGGAAATGCAGAGAAAAGCTTCATTCTCCAGGATAACTCCACATGACAATCACTACGTGTTGTCAAACAGCATACAGAGAATTCGAAAATTAAATTTCCAGAAAATTGCACATAATAATTCATGTCACAAATGTACGATATTGACGAAAAAATCGCAAAGTACCCAAAAAACTGGCCAGAGGACCTCCAAAATTTGATTTGAAAAATGTCAAAAAAAAAAAATCATGTAATTTTGTAATGATATAGCGAAGAATAATTTCAGTATTGATCTGTGCATGCTCTCAAAAACCTATCGGATGACCCGGCTAATGTGGTTGGTGTTATACCTGACTCCGATAAGTGACCCGGGTCACGACGTGGCTGACGAGGTCAAAACCAGGACTGCGATGGCCGGGAGAATCGAACCCCGGGTCACTGCTTGGAAGGCAGCTATGCTCACCACTATACCACCATCGCCACATTTATTGCTCTTGAATTAGTGCACGATGCTGAGGGGGTCTTTTTACCAGGTCACGTTTTTCGTGAGCCACAAACATGTCTGGTGAAAGCTGACCTGCACTGACATATAGTTTCCTTTTCGTACCATAGTTCCATATCCTGGCACCAGGTAAACTCAGAAACTCTAGGGACAGGGAGGGCAGGGCAGGGCAGGGCAGGGCAGGGCAGGGCAGGCCAGGGCAGGGGCATGACCGGTAAGGGCAGGGCAGGGCAGGGCAGGGCAGAGGCAGGGGCAGGGCAGGCAGGGCAGCGCAGGGCAGGATAGGGCAGGCAGGGCAGGGCGGGCAGGGCAGGGCCAGAGCATGGACAAGGCAGGCCAGCCTAGGCACGGACCTGGCAGACTCAACCCAGCCAGTCATTCCTGGCAAGGGCATGTCAGACCAGGCACGCTCAGGCAAGGACAAGCCATGCCCAGGTCACCAGGACCCTGACCTTCCGTCTGTTCCACCCGGCCCCCCCCTTCTGCCCTGTCTGTCCTACCAAACTACACACCTCTTACAGTGCATGTGGACGGCTGTGGGCTTTTAACTGACTGCGATAAGTGACCCGGTCACGGATGTGGCTGAGGAGGTCAAGACCAGCACTGCGATAACCGGGAATCGAACCTGGTGTCAACTGCTTGCAATACAGCTATGCTCTATACCACAATCGCCATATGTGTTGCATTGAATTATTGCACGCTGCCTGGAGGGGCTTTTTACCGGGTCACGGTTTCGTGAGCCAGTCACTGACTCCTCTGGAGAAAACGCGGCCGCTTACTGTCAACTTGTTTCCGCTATTAAACTATTGGTAAATATCCCTGCACCAGATAAACTCAGTAACTCTTGGACATGTCAGGGATCCGGAGGCAGGGTAGGGCAGATTGCAGAGGAATAGGGCAGAGGGCAGTTGACAGAGGAAATAGGAAAGAGAAAGAGGACAGAGGACAGAGGACAGGGAAGGACAGAGGAGAGGACAGAGGGGAGGAAGGAAGGGGAAGAGGGAAGGTAAAGAGGAAAGAGATAGAGACAGAAGAGAGAAAGAGGAAAAAGAAAGAGAAAGAGGAAAGAGGAAAAGAGAAAGAGAAGGAGAAAGTGTAAGAGGAAGAGGAAAGAGAAAGAGGAAAGAGGAAAGAGGAAAGAGGAAAGAGGAAAGAGGAAAGAGGAAAGAGGAAAGAGGAAAGAGGAAAGAGGAAAGAAAAAAGAGGAATGAGAAAGAGAAAGAGGAAAGAGTGAAAGAGGTTAGAGGAAAGAGGATAAGAGGAAGAGGAAAGAGGAAAGAGGAAAGAGAAAGAGAAGAGGGAAGAGGAAAGAGGAAAGAGGAAAGAGGAAAGGACGAAAGGACGAAAGAGGAAAGAGGAAGAGGAAAGAGGAAAGAGGGAAGAGGGAAGAGGGAAGAGGGGAAGAGTATAAAGAGAAGAGGGAAGAGGGAGAGAGAAGAGGGGAAGAGGAAGATGGGAATAGGGAAGAGGGAAGAGGGAATAGGGATATGGAATAGGGAAGAGGAAGCGGGAAGAGGGAAGAGGGCAGTATCTCAGCAGGGGCCACAGGGGACAGGGGACACGGGGGCGGGGGGCAGTGGGAATGGGGGAGGGGTATGTGGGAAGGAGCAGAGGGAAGGGCGAAGGGGAAAGGGGGAGGGGAGGGGAGGGGAAGGGCAGAGCAGGAGGCAGGAGGGCAGGGGTGCAGGGGGCAGAGGGGCAAGCGCAGGAGCAGGACACCGGGACAGAACACGGGACATAACAAGGGGACAGGGAGGGCAGGGCAGGGCAGAGGCAGGGCAGGGCAGAGGCAGGGCAGGGCAGGGCAGGGCAGGCAGGGCAGGGCAGGCAGGCAGGGCAGGGCAGGGCGGCCTGGTCCGACTCAACCCGGCAGTCCCATTCCTGGCCAGGGCAGGGTCAGACCAGGCCCGCCCAGGCGCAAGGACAGGCCAAGCCAAGTCACCAGGACCCTGACCTACCGTGCTGTTCCACCCGGTCCCCCTTGTGCACTGCCATGTCCTACCAAACTACACACCTCTTACAGTGCATGTGTGAGGCTGTGGGTTTTAACCTGACTGCGATAAGTTGACCCAGTTACGACGTGGCTGAGGAGGTCAAGACCAGCACTGGGATAACCGGGAATCGAACGCGGGCCAACTGCTTGCGAGACAGCTATGTTCATCACTATACCGAATTCGCCATATGGTTGCCCCCCCCCCCACTTCTTGAGTGGGCGTGGGGGGGCAGCCCTACCCCCCCCCCCCCCTCTCCCTATCCGCCGCCACTGATTTCAGTGCGTGTGGAACCCCTCTTAGACACCACTCCGACACGCACAGCACACCTGAAACTAGTGCATAATTGCAAGTCCGCTCAATAGATGGCGCATGGTGAGCGGGTGCCTTTATATTCTCCGTACAGGAAATGCAGAGAGAACAGCTTCAATTCTCCAGGATAACTCCATGACAATCACTACGGTGTCAAACAGCATACGAGAATTCGAAAATTAAATTTTCAGAAAATTGCACATAATAATTCATGCACAAATGTACGATATTGAAGAAAAAATCGCAAACAAGTACCAAAAACAGGCCAGAGACCTCCAATTTGATTTGAAAAATGTCAAAAAAATCATGTAAATTTGTAATGATATAGCGAAGGAATAATTTTCAGTATTGATCTGTGCATGCTCTCAAAACCTATCGAATGACCCGGCCTAATGTGGTTGGTGTTTAACCTGACTCCGATAAGTTGGGGGGGACCCGGGGTCTAGACGTGGCTGGACGAGGTCAAAACCAGGACTACTGCGAGGCCGGGAATCGAACCCGGGTCAACTGCTTGGAAGGCAGCTATTGCTCACCAGCTATTACCACCAATCGCACAATTTATTGCTGAATTAGTGCACGATGCCTGGAGGGTCTTTTATCCAGGTCACGTTTTTCGTGAGCCACAAACATGTCTGGTGAAAGCCTGACCTGCACTGACATATAGTTTCCTTTTCGTAACCAATAGTTCCATATCCTGCAACAGGTAAACTCAGAAACTCTAGGGACAGGGCAGGGCAGGCAGGGCAGGGCAGGCCAGGGCAGGCCAGGGCAGGGCAGACCGGGTAGGGCAAGGCAAGGGCAGGGCAGGGGCAGGGCAGGGCAGGCAGGGCAGGGGCAGGCAGGGCAGAGCACAGGCAGGGCAGGGCAGGGCAAGAGCATGACAAGGGCAGGCCAGGCCAGGCACGACCTGGCCAGACTCCAAACCCGCCAGTTCATTCTGGCAAGGGGCAGGGTCAGACAGGCACGCTCAGGCAAGGGCAGCCATGCCAGGTCACCAGGACCTGACCTACCCGTCTGTTCCACCCGGCCCCCCTTCCTGCCCTGTCCATGTCCTACCAAACTACACCACCTCTTACAGTGCATGTGGACGGCTGTGGGCTTTAAACCTGACTGCGATAAGGTTGACCCGGGTCACGATGTGAGCTGAGGAGGTCAAGACCAGCACTGCGATAACCGGGAATCGAACCTGGGTCAACTGCCTTGCAAGACAGCTATGCTCTATACCACAATCGCATAGTGTTGCTCTTGAATTAGTGCCAACGCTGCCTGGATGGTCTTTTTACCGGGACAGGGTTTCGTGAGCCAGTCACTGACTCCTCTGGTGCAACGCCGGCCGCTACTGTCAAACTTGTCCTTCCCCTATAAACTTTTGGTTAAATATCCTAGCCACCCAGATAAACTCAGTAACTCTTGGACATGTCAGGGATCCGGATGGCAGGGTTTAGGGCAGATTGCAGAGGGGAATAGGGCAGAGGGCAGATGGCAGATTGGCAGAGGAAAGAGGAAAGAGGGACAGAGGACAGAGGACAGAGGAAGAGGAAAGAGGAAAGAGGAAAAAAAGAGAAAGAGGAAGGAAGAGGAAAGAGAAGAGAAGAGGAAGAGAAAGAGAAAGAAAAAGAGAGAAAGAAGAAAGAGGAAAGAGAAAGAGGAAGAGGAAAGATGTAAGAGGAAAGAGGGAAAGAGGAAAGAGGAAAAGAGAAAGAGGAAAGAGAAAGAGGAATGAGAAAGAGAAAGAGGGAAAGAGGAAAAGAGTTAAGAGGAAAGAGGAAAGAGGAAAGAGGGAAAGAGGAAAGAGAGAAGAGGAAGGAGGAAGAGGAAAGAGAAGAGAATGAGGAAAAGACGGAAGAGGAAAGAGGAAAGAGGAAAGAGGAAAGAGGGAAATTGGAAAGAGGAAAGAGGAAAAGGAGGAAAGAAGGGAAGAGGGAAGAGGGAAGAGTATAAAGAGAAGAGGAAGAGGGGAAGAGGGAAGGGAAGAGATAAGATGAATAGGAAGAGGGAAGGGAATAGGGAATTAGGGAATAGGGAATAGGGAAAGGGAATAGGGAGAGGGAAGAGGGACGAGGGAAGAGGCAGTATCAGGAGGCACAGGGGACAGGGGCAGAGGGGCAGTGGAATGGGGAAGGGGGAAGTGGGGAAGGAGCAGGGGAAGGAATGGAAGGGGAGGGGAGGGGGAGAGAGGGGGAAGGGGCAGGGACAGGAGGCAGGCAGCTGGCCCAGGGCAGGGGCAGCGCCAGGAGCAGGACTCGGGACAGAACACGGACATACAAGGGCAGGGCAGGGCAGGGCAGGGCAGGGCAGGGCAGGGCAGGGCAAGGGCAGGGCAGGGCAGGGCAGGCAGGCAGGCAGCGGCAGGCCCGGCCTGGTCCGACTCAACCTGGCCAGTCCATTCCTGACAAGGGCAGGTCAGACCAGGCCCTCCAGGCAAAGACAGGCCATGCCAAAGGTCACCAAGACCCTGACCTACTGTGCTGTTCCTCCCGGTCCCCTTCTGCACTGCCCCCTTTTCTACCAAACTACACACCTCTTACAGTGCATGCGGACGGCTGTGGGTTTTTAAACCTGACTGCGATAAGTTGACCCGGGTTACGATGTGGCTGAGGAGGTCAAGACCAGCACTGCGATAACCGGGAATCGAACCGGGTCAACTGCTTGCGAGACAGCTAGTTCATCACTATACCACAATCCGCCATATGTGTTGCCCCCACCCCCCCCCCCACTTCTTGAGTGGGGGGGGGGGCGGACAGCCCTGCGCCCCCCCCCCCCCCCTATCCGCTGCAAATGATTTCAGTGCGTGTGGAACCCCTCTGCAGACCTCCGTAGCCGGGAAACTGCATCTAGTGCATAAATGGCAAGTCCGCTCAATAGATGGCGCAGGTGAGCGGGTGCCTTAAAATCCTTACCGGAATGCAGAGAAAACAGCTTCATTCTCCAGGATAACTCCATGACAATCACTACGGTTGGTCAAACAAGCATACAGAGAATTCGAAAATTATATTTTCAAGAAAATTGTACATAATAAATCATCCACAAATGTACGATATTGACGAAAAAAATCGAAAAAAAAAATCCCCAAAAGAGGCTAGTTGTTACCTCCAAATTTGATTTGAAAAATGTAAAAAAAAAAATCATGTAAATTTGTAATGATATAGAGCGAAGAATCATTTCAGTATTGCTCTGTGCATGCTCTCAAAAACCTATCGAATGACCCGGCCTAATGTGGTTGGTGTTTAACCTGACTCCGATAAGTTGACCCAGGTCACGATGTGGCTGACGAGATCAAAACCAGGACTGCGATGGCCGGGAATCGAACCCGGGTCAACTCCTTGGAAGGCAGCTATGCTCACCACTATGCCACCATCGCCACATTTATTGCCCTTGAATTAGTGCACGCTGCCTGGAGGGTCTTTTTACCGGGTCACGTTTTTCGTGAGCCACAAACATGTCTGGTGAAAGCTGACCTGCACTGACATCTATTTCCTGTTCGTAACTAATAGTTCCATATCCTGGCACCAGGTAAACTCAGAAACTCTAGGGCAGGATAGGGCAAGGAACAGGGTGCAGGGGTAGGGGGCAGGGCAGGAGCAGGACATGGGACATGACACGGGACAGCACAAGGGCATGGCAGGGCATGGCAGGGCATGGCAGGGCATGGCAGGGCATGGCAGGGCATAGCAGGGCCGGCAGGGCAGGGCAGGGCAGGGCGGGGCAGGGCAGGGCAGGGCAGGGCAGGGCAGGGCAGGGCAGGGCAGGGCAGGCAGGCAGGGCAGGGCAGGGCAGGCAGGGCAGGCAGGGCAGGGCAGGGCAGGGCAGGGCAGGGCAGGGCAGGGCAGGAGGGCCGGCCTGGTCCCGACTCAACCCGGCAAGTCCATTCTGGCCAGGGCAGGTCAGACCAGGCCCGCCCAGGCAAGGACAGGCCAAGCCAAGTCACCAGGACCCTGACCTACCGTGCTGTTCCACCCGGTCCCCCTTCTGCACTGCCATGTCCTACCAAACTACACACCTCTTACAGTGCATGTGGATGGCTGTGGGTTTTTAACCTGACTGCGATAAGTTGACCCAGGTTACGATGTGGCTGAGGAGGTCAAGACCAGCACTGCGATAACCGGGAATCGAACCCGGGCCAACTGCTTGCGAGACAGCTATGTTCATCACTATACCAGAATCGCCATATGTGTTGCCCCCCCCCCCCCACTTCTTGAGTAGGGGGGCAGCCCTACCCCCCCCCCCCCCCCCAACCCCCTCCTCCCTATCCGCCGCCACTGATTTCAGTGCGTGTGGAACCCCTCTGCAGACCTCCGTAGCCGGGAAACTGAAACTAGTGCATAAATTGCAAGTCCGCTCAATAGATGGCGCAGTGAGCGGGTGCCTTAAAATCCTTACAGGAAATGCAGAGAAACAGCTTCATTCTCCAGGATAACTCCATGACAATCACTACGGTTGTCAAACAGCATACAGAGAATTCGAAAATTAAATTTTCAGAAATTGCACATAATAATTCATGCACAAATGTACGATATTGACGAAAAAATCGCAAACAAGTACCCAAAAACAGGCCAGAGACCTCCAAATTTGATTTGAAAAATGTCAAAAAAAATCATGTAAATTTGTAATGATATAGCGAAGAATAATTTCAGTATTGATCTGTGCATGCTCTCAAAAACCTATCGAATGACCCGGCCTAATGTGGTTGGTGTTTAACCTGACTCCGATAAGTTGACCCGGGTCACGACGTGGCTGACGAGGTCAAAACCAGGACTGCGATGGCCGGGAATCGAACCCGGGTCAACTGCTTGGAAGGCAGCTATGCTCACCACTATACCACCATCGCCACATTTATTGCCTTGAATTAGTGCACGATGCCTGGAGGGTCTTTTTACCAGGTCACGTTTTTCGTGAGCCAAAAACATGTCTGGTGAAAGCTGACCTGCACTGACATATAGTTTCCTTTTCGTAACCAATAGTTCCATATCCTGGCACCAGGTAAACTCAGAAACTCTAGGGACAGGGCAGGGCAGGGCAGGGCAGGGCAGGCCAGGGCAGGCCAGGGCAGGGCATGACCGGGTAGGGCAGGGCAGGGCAGGGCAGGGCAGGGCAGGGCAGGGCAGGGCAGGGCAGGGCAGGGCAGGGCACAGGGCAGGGCAGGGCAGGGCAGAGCATGACAAGGCAGGCCAGGCCAGGCACGACCTGGCCAGACTCAACCCAGCCAGTTCATTCCTGGCAAGGGCAGGTCAGACCAGGCACGCTCAGGCAAGGGCAGGCCATGCCAGGTCACCAGGACCCTGACCTACCGTCTGTTCCACCCGGCCCCCCTTCTGCCCTGTCATGTCCTACCAAACTACACACCTCTTACAGTGCATGTGGACGGCTGTGGGCTTTTAACCTGACTGCGATAAGTTGACCCGGGTCACGATGTGGCTGAGGAGGTCAAGACCAGCACTGCGATAACCGGGAATCGAACCTGGGTCAACTGCTTGCAAGACAGCTATGCTCTATACCACAATCGCCATATGTGTTGCCTTGAATTAGTGCACGCTGCCTGGATGGTCTTTTTACCGGGTCACGGTTTCGTGAGCCAGTCACTGACTCCTCTGGTGAAACGCGGCCGCTACTGTCAACTTGTTTCCGCTAATAAACTATTGGTTAAATATCCTGCCACCAGATAAACTCAGTAACTCTTGGACATGTCAGGGATCCGGAGGCAGGGTTAGGGCAGATTGCAGAGGGAATAGGGCAGAGGGCAGATGGCAGATGGCAGAGGAAAGAGGAAAGAGGACAGAGGACAGAGGACAGAGGGAAGAGGAAAGAGGAAAGAGGAAAGAGGAAAGAGGAAAGAGGAAAGAGGAAAGAGAAAGAGAAAGAAAAAGAGAAAGAAGAAAGAGGAAAGAGAAAGAGGAAGAGGAAAGAGTTAAGAGGAAAGAGGAAAGAGGAAAGAGGAAAGAGGAAAGAGGAAAGAGAAAGAGAAAGAGGAAAGAGGAAAGAGTTAAGAGGAAAGAGGAAAGAGGAAAGAGGAAAGAGGAAAGAGGAAAGAGGAAAGAGGGAAGAGGAAAGAGGAAAGAGGAAAGAGGAAAGACGGAAGAGGAAAGAGGAAAGAGGAAAGAGGAAAGAGGAAAGAGGAAAGAGGAAAGAGGAAAGAGGAAAGAGGGAAGAGGGAAGAGGGAAGAGTATAAAGAGAAGAGGGAAGAGGGAAGAGGGAAGAGGGAAGAGGGAAGAGGGAAGAGATAAGATGGAATAGGGAAGAGGGAAGAGGGAATAGGGAATAGGGAATAGGGAATAGGGAAGAGGGAAGAGGGACGAGGGAAGAGGGCAGTATCAGGAGGCACAGGGGACAGGGGGCAGGGGGCAGTGGGAATGGGGAAGGGGGAAGTGGGAAGGAGCAGGGGAAGGGGAATGGGAAGGGGGAGGGGAGGGGGAGAGGAGGGGAAGGGGGCAGGAGACAGGAGGCAGGAGGCAGGAGGCAGCTGGCAGGGGGCAGGGGGCAGCGCAGGAGCAGGACACGGGACAGAACACGGGACATAACAAGGGGCAGGGCAGGGCAGGGCAGGGCAGGGCAGGGCAGGGCAGGGCAGGGCAGGGCAGGGCAGGGCAGGGCAGGGCAGGGCAGGGCAGGGCAGGCCCGGCCTGGTCCGACTCAACCTGGCCAGTCCATTCCTGACAAGGGCAGGTCAGACCAGGCCCTCCCAGGCAAAGACAGGCCATGCCAAGTCACCAGGACCCTGACCTACTGTGCTGTTCCACCCGGTCCCCTTCTGCACTGCCCGGTTCTACCAAACTACACACCTCTTACAGTGCATGCGGACGGCTGTGGGTTTTTAACCTGACTGCGATAAGTTGACCCGGGTTACGATGTGGCTGAGGAGGTCAAGACCAGCACTGCGATAACCGGGAATCGAACCCGGGTCAACTGCTTGCGAGACAGCTATGTTCATCACTATACCACAATCGCCATATGTGTTGCCCCCCCCCCCCCTATCCGCTGCAAATGATTTCAGTGCGTGTGGAACCCCTCTGCAGACCTCCGTAGCCGGGAAACTGCATCTAGTGCATAAATGGCAAGTCCGCTCAATAGATGGCGCAGTGAGCGGGTGCCTTAAAATCCTTACCGGAAATGCAGAGAAACAGCTTCATTCTCCAGGATAACTCCATGACAATCACTACGGTTGTCAAACAGCATACAGAGAATTCGAAAATTATATTTTCAGAAAATTGTACATAATAAATCATCCACAAATGTACGATATTGACGAAAAAATCGAAAAAAAAATCCCCAAAAAGAGGCTAGTTGTTACCTCCAAATTTGATTTGAAAAATGTAAAAAAAAAATCATGTAAATTTGTAATGATATAGCGAAGAATCATTTCAGTATTGATCTGTGCATGCTCTCAAAAACCTATCGAATGACCCGGCCTAATGTGGTTGGTGTTTAACCTGACTCCGATAAGTTGACCCAGGTCACGATGTGGCTGACGAGATCAAAACCAGGACTGCGATGGCCGGGAATCGAACCCGGGTCAACTGCTTGGAAGGCAGCTATGCTCACCACTATACCACCATCGCCACATTTATTGCCTTGAATTAGTGCACGCTGCCTGGAGGGTCTTTTTACCGGGTCACGTTTTTCGTGAGCCACAAACATGTCTGGTGAAAGCTGACCTGCACTGACATCTAGTTTCCTTTTCGTAACTAATAGTTCCATATCCTGGCACCAGGTAAACTCAGAAACTCTAGGGCAGGATAGGGCAAGGAACAGGGTGCAGGGGTAGGGGGCAGGGCAGGAGCAGGACATGGGACATGACACGGGACAGCACAAGGGGCATGGCAGGGCATGGAAGGGCATGGCAGGGCATGGCAGGGCATGGCAGGGCATAGCAGGGCCGGGCAGGGCAGGGCAGGGCAGGGCAGGGCGGGGCAGGGCAGGGCAGGGCAGGGCAGGGCAGGGCAGGGCAGGGCAGGGCAGGGCAGGGCAGGGCAGGGCAGGGCAGGGCAGGGCAGGGCAGGGCAGGGCAGGGCAGGGCAGGGCAGGGCAGGGCAGGGCAGGGCAGGGCAGGGCAGGGCAGGGCAGGGCCGGCCTGGTCCGACTCAACCCGGCAAGTCCATTCCTGGCCAGGGCAGGTCAGACCAGGCCCGCCCAGGCAAGGACAGGCCAAGCCAAGTCACCAGGACCCTGACCTACCGTGCTGTTCCACCCGGTCCCCCTTCTGCACTGCCATGTCCTACCAAACTACACACCTCTTACAGTGCATGTGGATGGCTGTGGGTTTTTAACCTGACTGCGATAAGTTGACCCAGGTTACGACGTGGCTGAGGAGGTCAAGACCAGCACTGGGATAACCGGGAATCGAACCCGGGCCAACTGCTTGCGAGACAGCTATGTTCATCACTATACCAGAATCGCCATATGTGTTGCCCCCCCCCCCCCCCCCCCCCACTTCTTGAGTGGGGGGCAGCCCTGCCCCCCCCCCCCCCCTCCCCCCTATCCGCCGCCACTGATTTCAGTGCGTGTGGAACCCCTCTGCAGACTTCCGTAGCCGGGAAACTGAAACTAGTGCATAAATTGCAAGTCCGCTCAATAGATGGCGCAGTGAGCGGGTGCCTTAAAATCCTTACAGGAAATGCAGAGAAACAGCTTCATTCTCCAGGATAACTCCATGACAATCACTACGGTTGTCAAACAGCATACAGAGAATTCGAAAATTAAATTTTCAGAAAATTGCACATAATAATTCATGCACAAATGTACGATATTGACGAAAAAATCGCAAAAAAGTACCCAAAAACAGGCCAGAGACCTCCAAATTTGATTTGAAAAATGTCAAAAAAAAATCATGTAAATTTGTAATGATATAGCGAAGAATAATTTCAGTATTGATCTGTGCATGCTCTCAAAAACCTATCGAATGACCCGGCCTAATGTGGTTGGTGTTTAACCTGACTCCGATAAGTTGACCCGGGTCACGACGTGGCTGACGAGGTCAAAACCAGGACTGCGATGGCCGGGAATCGAACCCGGGTCAACTGCTTGGAAGGCAGCTATGCTCACCACTATACCACCATCGCCACATTTATTGCCTTGAATTAGTGCACGATGCCTGGAGGGTCTTTTTACCAGGTCACGTTTTTCGTGAGCCACAAACATGTCTGGTGAAAGCTGACCTGCACTGACATATAGTTTCCTTTTCGTAACCAATAGTTCCATATCCTGGCACCAGGTAAACTCAGAAACTCTAGGGACAGGACAGGGCAGGGCAGGGCAGGGCAGGGCAGGGCAGGGCAGGCCAGGGCAGGCCAGGGCAGGGCATGACCGGGTAGGGCAGGGCAGGGCAGGGCAGGGCAGGGCAGGGCAGGGCAGGGCACAGGGCAGGGCAGGGCAGGGCAGAGCATGACAAGGCAGGCCAGGCCAGGCACGACCTGGCCAGACTCAACCCAGCCAGTTCATTCCTGGCAAGGGCAGGTCAGACCAGGCACGCTCAGGCAAGGACAAGCCATGCCAGGTCACCAGGACCCTGACCTACCGTCTGTTCCACCCGGCCCCCCTTCTGCCCTGTCATGTCCTACCAAACTACACACCTCTTACAGTGCATGTGGACGGCTGTGGGCTTTTAACCTGACTGCGATAAGTTGACCCGGGTCACGATGTGGCTGAGGAGGTCAAGACCAGCACTGCGATAACCGGGAATCGAACCTGGGTCAACTGCTTGCAAGACAGCTATGCTCTATACCACAATCGCCATATGTGTTGCCTTGAATTAGTGCACGCTGCCTGGATGGTCTTTTTACCGGGTCACGGTTTCGTGAGCCAGTCACTGACTCCTCTGGTGAAACGCGGCCGCTACTGTCAACTTGTTTCCGCTAATAAACTATTGGTTAAATATCCTGCCACCAGATAAACTCAGTAACTCTTGGACATGTCAGGGATCCGGAGGCAGGGTTAGGGCAGATTGCAGAGGGAATAGGGCAGAGGGCAGATGGCAGATGGCAGAGGAAAGAGGAAAGAGGACAGAGGACAGAGGACAGAGGACAGAGGGAAGAGGAAAGAGGAAAGAGGAAAGAGGAAAGAGGAAAGAGGAAAGAGGAAAGAGGAAAGAGGAAAGAGAAAGAGAAAGAAAAAGAGAAAGAAGAAAGAGGAAAGAGAAAGAGGAAGAGGAAAGAGTTAATAGGAAAGAGGAAAGAGGAAACAGGAAAGAGGAAAGAGGAAAGAGGAAAGAGAAAGAGGAAAGAGAAAGAGAAAGAGGAAAGAGGAAAGAGTTAAGAGGAAAGAGGAAAGAGGAAAGAGGAAAGAGGAAAGAGGAAAGAGGGAAGAGGAAAGAGGAAAGAGGAAAGAGGAAAGACGAAAGAGGAAAGAGGAAAGAGGAAAGAGGAAAGAGGAAAGAGGAAAGAGGAAAGAGGAAAGAGGAAAGAGGGAAGAGGGAAGAGGGAAGAGTATAAAGAGAAGAGGGAAGAGGGAAGAGGGAAGAGGGAAGAGGGAAGAGGGAAGAGGGAAGAGGGAAGAGATAAGATGGAATAGGGAAGAGGGAAGAGGGAATAGGGAATAGGGAATAGGGAAGAGGGAAGAGGGACGAGGGAAGAGGGCAGTATCAGGAGGCACAGGGGACAGGGGGCAGGGGGCAGTGGGAATGGGGAAGGGGGAAGTGGGAAGGAGCAGGGGAAGGGGAATGGGAAGGGGGAGGGGAGGGGGAGGGGAGGGGAAGGGGGCAGGAGACAGGAGGCAGGAGGCAGCTGGCAGGGGGCAGGGGGCAGCGCAGGAGCAGGACACGGGACAGAACACGGGACATAACAAGGGGCAGGGCAGGGCAGGGCAGGGCAGGGCAGGGCAGGGCAGGGCAGGGCAGGGCAGGGCAGGGCAGGGCAGGGCAGGGCAGGGCAGGGCAGGGCAGGGCAGGGCAGGGCAGGGCAGGGCAAGGCAGGGCAGGGCAGGGCAGGGCAGGGCAGGGCAGGGCAGGGCAGGGCAGGGCAAGGCAGGGCAGGGCAGGGCAGGGCAGGGCAGGGCAAGGCAGGGCAGGGCAGGGCAGGGCAGGGCAGGGCAGGGCAGGGCAGGGCAGGGCAGGGCAGGACAGGGCAGGGCAGGGGCAGGGGCAGGGGCAGGGGCAGGGCAGGGCAGGGCAGGGCAGGGCAGGGCACGGCAGGGCAGGCCCGGCCTGGCCTGGCCTGACCCAACCCAACCCGGCCAGTCCATTCCAGGCAAGGGCAGGTCAGACCAGGCCAGCCCAGGCAAGGACAGCCCATGCCAGGTCACCAGGACCCTGACATACCCTCCTGTTCCACCCGGATCCCCTTCTGCCCTGTCCTGTCCTACCAAACTACACACCTCTTACAGTGCATTTGGACGGCTGTGGGTTTTAACCTGACTGTGATACGTTGACTCGGGTCACGATGTAGCTGAGGAGGTCAAGACCAGCACTGCGATAACCGGAAATCGAACCCGGGTCAACTGCTTGCAAGACAGCATGTTCATCACTATACCACAATCGCCATATGTGTTGCCTTGAATTAGTGCACGCTGCCTGGAGGGGCTTTTTACCGGGTCACGTTTTCGTGAGCCAGTCACTGACTCCTCTAGTGAAACGCGGCCGTCACTATCAACTTGTTTCCGCTAATAAACTATTGGATAAATATCCTGTCACCAGATGACCTCAGTAACTCTTGGACATGTCAGGGATCCGGAGGCAGGGTTAGGGCAGATTGCAGAAGGAATAGGGCAGAGGGCAGATGGCAGAGGAAATAGGAAAGAGGAAAGAGGAAAAAGGAAAGAGGAAAGAGGAAAGAGGAAAGAGGAAAGAGGAGAGAGGAAAGAGGAAAGAGAGAGAGAGGAAAGAGGAAAGAGGGTAGATATAAGAGAGAAGACGGAAGAGGGAAGAGGGAAGAGGGAAGAGGGAAGAGGGAAGAGAAAAGAGTGAAGAGGGAAGAGGGAAGAGGGCAGTAGCCGGGGGCACAAGGGAAAGGGGACAGGGGGCAGGGGGCAGGGGAAGGGGGAAGGGGGAAGTGGGAAGGAGCAGGGGAAGGGGGCAGGGGGAGGGGGAAGGGGAGGGGAAGGGGCCAGGAGACAGGAGACAGGAGATAGGAGACAGGAGGCAGGAGACAGGTGGCAGGGGGCAGGGGGCAGGGGGCAGCGCAGGAGCAGGACACTGGACAGAACACGGGGCATAACAAGGGGCAAGGCAGGGCAGGGCAGGGCAGGGCAGGGCAGGGCAGGCCCGGCCTGGTCCAACTCAACCCGGTCAGTCCATTCCTGACAAGGGCAGGTCAGACCAGGCCCTCCCAGGCAAAGACAGGCCATGCCAAGTCACCAGGACCCTGACCTACCGTGCTGTTCCACCCGGTCCCCCTTCTGCACTGCCCTGTCCTACCAAACTACACACCTCTTACAGTGCATGTGGACGGCTGTGGGTTTTTAACCTGACTGCGATAAGTTGACCCGGGTTACGATGTGGCTGAGGAGGTCAAGACCAGCACTGCGATAACCGGGAATCGAACCCGGGTCAACTGTTTGCGAGACAGCTATGTGCATCACTATACCACAATCGCCATATGTGTTGCCCCCCCCCCCCCACTTCTTGAGTGGGGGGGGGGGGCAGCCCTGCCCCCCCCCCCCCCCTCCACCCTATCCGCCGCAAATGATTTCAGTGCGTGTGGAACCCCTCTGCAGACCTCCGTAGCCGGGAAACTGCATCTAGTGCATACATGGCAAGTCCGCTCAATAGATGGCGCAGTGAGCGGGTGCCTTAAAATCCTTACAGGAAATGCAGAGAAACAGCTTCATTCTCCAGGATAACTCCATGACAATCACTACGGTTGTCAAACAGCATACAGAGAATTCGAAAATTATATTTTCAAAAAATTGTACATAATAATTCATCCACAAATGTACGATATTGACGAAAAAAATTGGGGAAAAAAAATCCCCAAAAAGAGGCTAGTTGTTACCTCCAAATTTGATTTGAAAAATGTCAAAAAAAATCATGTAAATTTGTAATGATACAGCGAAGAATAATTTCAGTATTGATCTGTGCATGCTCTCAAAAACCTATCGAATGACCCGGCCTAATGTGGTTGGTGTTTAACCTGACTCCGATAAGTTGACCCGGGTCACGATGTGGCTGACGAGGTCAAAACCAGGACTGCGATGGCCGGGAATCGAACCCGGGTCAACTGCTTGGAAGGCAGCTATGCTCACCACTATACCACCATCGGAATATTTAGTTCCTTGAATTAGTGCACGATGACTGGAGGGTCTTTTTACCGGGTCACGGTTTCGTGAGCCAGTCACTGACTCCTCTGGTGAAACGCGGCCGCAACTGTCAACTTGTTTCCGCTAATAAAGTATTGGTTAAATATCCTGCCACCAGATAAACTCAGTAACTCTTGGACATGTCAGGGATCCGGAGGCAGGGTTAGGGCAGATTGCAGAGGGAATAGGGCAGAGGGCAGATGGCAGAGGAAATAGGAAAGAGGAAAGAGGACAGAGGACAGAGGACAGAGGACATAGGGAAGAGGAAAGAGGAAAGAGGAAAGAGGAAAGAGGAAAGAGGAAAGAGGAAAGAGGAAAGAGGAAAGAGGAAAGAGAAAGAGAAAGAGGAAAGAGGAAAGAGGAAAGAGGAAAGAGGAAAGAGGAAAAAGGAAAGAGGAAAGAGAAAGAGGAAAGAGAAAGATAAAGAGGAAACAGGAAAGAGTTAAGAGGAAAGAGGAAAGAGGAAAGAGGAAAGAGGAAAGAGGAAAGAGGAAAGAGGGAAGAGGAAAGAGGAAAGAGGAAAGAGGAAAGACGAAAAAGGAAAGAGGAAAGAGGAAAGAGGAAAGAGGAAAGAGGGAAGAGGGAAGAGGGAAGAGTATAAAGAGAAGAGGGAAGAGGGAAGAGGGAATAGGGAAGAGGGAAGAGGGAAGAGGGAAGAGGGAAGAGGGAAGAGGGAAGAGATAAGATGGAATAGGGAAGAGGGAAGAGGGAATAGAGAATAGGGAATAGGGAATAGGGAAGAGGGAAGCGGGAAGAGGGAAGAGGGCAGTATCAGGGGGCACAGGGGACAGGGAACAGGGGGCAGGGGCAGTGGGAATGGGGAAGGGGGAAGTGGGAAGGAGCAGGGGAAGGGGAAGGGGAAGGGGGAGGGGAGGGGGAGGGGAGGGGAAGGGGGCAGGAGACAGGAGGCAGGAGGCAGGTGACAGGGGGCAGGGGGCAGCGCAGGAGCAGGACACGGGACAAAACACGGGACATAACAAGGGGCAGGGCAGGGCAGGGCAGGGCAGGGCAGGGCAGGGCAGGGCAGGGCAGGGCAGGGCAGGGCAGGCCCGGCCTGGTCCGACTCAACCCGGCAAGTCCATTCCTGGCCAGGGCAGGTCAGACCAGGCCCGGCCAGGCATGGACAGGCCAAGCCAAGTCACCAGGACCCTCACCTACCGTGCTGTTCCACCCGATCCCCCTTCTGCACTGCCATGTCCTACCAAACTACACACCTCTTACAGTGCATGTGGACGGCTGTGGGTTTTTAACCTGACTGCGATAAGTTGACCCAGGTTACGACGTGGCTGAGGAGGTCAAGACCAGCATTGGGATAACCGGGAATCGAACCCGGGTCAACTGCTTGCGAGACAGCTATGTTCATCACTATACCAGAATCGCCATATGTGTTGCCCCCCCCCCCACTTCTTGAGTGGGGGGGGGGGGTCAGCCCTGCCCCCCCCCCCCTCCACCCTATCCGCCGCCACTGATTTCAGTGCGTGTGGAACCCCTCTGCAGACTTCCGTAGCCGGGAAACTGAAACTAGTGCATAAATTGCAAGTCCGCTCAATAGATGGCGCAGTGAGCGGGTGCCTTAAAATCCTTACAGGAAATGCAGAGAAACAGCTTCATTCTCCAGGATAACTCCATGACAATCACTACGGTTGTCAAACAGCATACAGAGAATTCGAAAATTAAATTTTCAGAAAATTGCACATAATAATTCATGCACAAATGTACGATATTGACGAAAAAAATTGGGGAAAAAAATCCCCAAAAAGAGGCTAGTTGTTACCTCCAAATTTGATTTGAAAAATGTCAAAAAAAAATCATGTAAATTTGTAATGATATAGCGAAGAATAATTTCAGTATTGATCTGTGCATGCTCTCAAAAACCTATCGAATGACCCGGCCTAATTTGGTTGGTGTTTAACCTGACTCCGATAAGTTGACCCGGGTCACGATGTGGCTGACGAGGTCAAAACCAGGACTGCGATGGCCGGGAATCGAACACGGGTCAACTGCTAGGAAGGCACCTATGATCACCACTAAGCCACCATCGCCATATTTATTGCCTTGAAATAGTGCACGCTGCCTGGAGGGTCTTTTTACCGGGTCACGTTTTTCGTGAGCCACAAATATGTCTGGGCAGGGAACAGGGTGCAAGGGTAGGGGGCAGGGCAGGAGCAGGACATGGGACAGGACACGGGACAGCACAAGGGGCAGGGCAGGGCACGGCAGGGCAGGGCAGGGCAGGGCAGGGCAGGGCAGGGCAGGGCAGGGCAGGGCAGGGCAGGGCAGGGCAGGGCAGGGCAGGGCAGGGCAGGGCAGGGCAGGGCAGGGCAGGGCAGGGCAGGGCAGGGCAGGGCAGGGCAGGGCAGGGCAGGGCAGGGCAGGGCAGGGCAGGCCCGGCCTGGTCCGACTCAATCCGGCCAGTCCATTCCTGACAAGGGCAGGTCAGACCAGGCCCTCCCAGGCAAAGACAGGCCATGCCAAGTCACCAGGACCCTGACCTACTGTGCTGTTCCTCCCGGTCCCCCTTCTGCACAGCCCGGTCCTACCAAACTACACACCTCTTACAGTGCATGTGGACGGCTGTGGGTTTTTAACCTGACTGCTATAAGTTGACCCGGGTTACGATGTGGCTGTGGAGGTCAAGACCAGCACTGCGATAACCGGGAATCGAACCCGGGTCAACTGCTTGCGAGACAGCTATGTGCATCACTATACCACAATCGCCATATGTGTTGCCCCCCCCCCCCCCCCACTTCTTGAGTGGGGGGGGGGGTCAGCCCTGCCCCCCCCCCCCCCCCCCCCCCTCCACCCTATCCGCCGCAAATGATTTCAGTGCGTGTGGAACCCCTCTGCAGACCTCCGTAGCCGGGAAACTGCATCTAGTGCATAAATGGCAAGTCCGCTCAATAGATGGCGCAGTGAGCGGGTGCCTTAAAATCCTTACAGGAAATGCAGAGAAACAGCTTCATTCTCCAGGATAACTCCATGACAATCACTACGGTTGTCAAACAGCATACAGAGAATTCGAAAATTATATTTTCAAAAAATTGTACATAATAATTCATCCACAAATGTACGATATTGACGAAAAAAATTGGGGAAAAAAATCCCCAAAAAGAGGCTAGTTGTTACCTCCAAATTTGATTTGAAAAATGTCAAAAAAAAATCATGTAAATTTGTAATGATATAGCGAAGAATAATTTCAGTATTGATCTGTGCATGCTCTCAAAAACCTATCGAATGACCCGGCCTAATGTGGTTGGTGTTTAACCTGACTCCGATAAGTTGACCCGGGTCACGATGTGGCTGACGAGGTCAAAACCAGGACTGCGATGGCCGGGAATCGATCCCGGGTCAACTGCTTGGCAGGCAGCTATGCTCACCACTATACCACCATCGCAATATTTATTGCCTTGAATTAGTGCACGATGACTGGAGGGTCTTTTTACCGGGTCACGTTTTTCGTGAGCCACAAACATGTCTGGTGAAAGCTGACCTGCACTGACATATAGTTTCCTTTTCGTAACTAATAGTTCCATATCCTGGCACCATGTAAACTCAGAAACTCTAGGAACAGGGCAGGGCAGTGCAGGGCAGGGCAGGGCAGGGCAGGGCAGGGCAGGGCAGGGCAGGGCAGGGCAGGGCAGGGCAGGGCAGGGCAGGGCAGGGCAGGCCAGGGCAGGGCATGACCGGGTAGGGCAGGGCAGGGCAGGGCAGAGCATGACAAGGCAGGCCAGGCCAGGCACGACCTGGCCAGACTCAACCCAGCCAGTTCATTCCTGGCAAGGGCAGGTCAGACCAGGCACGCTCAGGCAAGGACAAGCCATGCCAGGTCACCAGGACCCTGACCTACCGTCTGTTCCACCCGGCCCCCTTTCTGCCCTGTCATGTCCTACCAAACTACAAACCTCTTACAGTGCATGTGGACGGCTGTGGGCTTTTAACCTGACTGCGATAAGTTGACCCGGGTCACGATGTGGCTGAGGAGGTCAAGACCAGCACTGCGATAACCGGGAATCGAACCTGGGTCAACTGCTTGCAAGACAGCTATGCTCTATACCACAATCGCCATATGTGTTGCCTTGAATTAGTGCACGCTGCCTGGAGGGTCTTTTTACCGGGTCACGGTTTCGTGAGCCAGTCACTGACTCCTCTGGTGAAACGCGGCCGCTACTGTCAACTTGTTTCCGCTAATAAACTATTGGTTAAATATCCTGCCACCAGATAAACTCAGTAACTCTTGGACATGTCAGGGATCCGGAGGCAGGGTTAGGGCAGATTGCAGAGGGAATAGGGCAGAGGGCAGATGGCAGATGGCAGAGGAAAGAGGAAAGAGGACAGAGGACAGAGGACAGAGGACAGAGGGAAGAGGAAAGAGGAAAGAGGAAAGAGGAAAGAGGAAAGAGGAAAGAGGAAAGAGGAAAGAGAAAGAGAAAGAGAAAGAGAAAGAAGAAAGAGGAAAGAGAAAGAGGAAGAGGAAAGAGTTAAGAGGAAAGAGGAAAGAGGAAAGAGGAAAGAGGAAAGAGGAAAGAGAAAGAGGAAAGAGAAAGAGAAAGAGGAAAGAGGAAAGACTTAAGAGGAAAGAGGAAAGAGGAAAGAGGAAAGAGGAAAGAGGAAAGAAGAAAGAGGAAAGAGGAAAGAGGAAAGAGGGAAGAGGAAAGAGGAAAGAGGAAAGAGGAAAGACGAAAGAGGAAAGAGGAAAGAGGAAAGAGGAAAGAGGAAAGAGGAAAGAGGGAAGAGGGAAGAGGGAAGAGTATAAAGAGAAGAGGGAAGAGGGAAGAGGGAAGAGGGAAGGAGCAGGGGAAGGGGAATGGGAAGGGGGAGGGGAGGGGGAGGGGAGGGGAAGGGGGCAGGAGACAGGAGGCAGGAGGCAGGTGGCAGGGGGCAGGGGGCAGCGCAGGAGCAGGACACGGGACAGAACACGGGACATAACAAGGGGCAGGGCAGGGCAGGGCAGGGCAGGGCAGGGCAGGGCAGGGCAGGGCAGGGCAGGGCAGGGCCGGCCTGGCCTGGCCTGGCCTGACCTGACCCAAACCAACCAGGCCAGTCCATTCCAGGCAAGGGCAGGTCAGACCAGGCCAGCCCAGGCAAGGACAGGCCATGTCAGGTCACCAGGACCCTGACCTACCCTCCTGTTCCAACCGGTCCCCCTTTTGCCCTGTCCTGTCCTACCAAACTACACACCTCTTACAGTGCATGTGGACGGCTGTGGGTTTTAACCTGACTGTGATAAGCTGACCCGGGTCACGATGTGGCTGAGGAGGTCAAGACCAGCACTGCGATAACCGGAAATCTAACCCGGGTCAACTGCTTGCAAGACAGCTATGTTCATCACTAAACCACAATCGCCATATGTGTTGCCTTGAATTAGTGCACGCTGCCTGGAGGGTCTTTTTACCGGGTCACGTTTTCGTGAGCCAGTCACTGACTCCTCTGGTGAAACGCGGCCGTCACTATCAACTTGTTTCCGCTAATAAACTATTGGTTAAATATCCTGTCACCAGATGAACTCAGTAACTCTTGGACATGTCAGGGATCCGGAGGCAGGGTTAGGGCAGATTGCAGAGGGAATAGGGCAGAGGGCAGATGGCAGAGGAAATAGGAAAGAGGAAAGAGGACAGAGGAAAGAGGAAAGAGGAAAGAGGAAAGAGGAAAGAGGAAAGAGAAAGAGGAAAGAGGAAAGAGGGTAGATAGAAGAGAGAAGACGGAAGACGGAAGAGGGAAGAGGGAAGAGGGAAGAGGGAAGAGGGAAGAGGGAAGAGGGAAGAGGGAAGGGGGAAGAGGGCAGTAGAAGGGGGCACAAGGGAAAGGGGACATGGGGCAGGGGGCAGGAAGAAAGGGAAGGGGGAAGGGGGAAGCAACAGGGGAAGAGGGAAGGGGGAGGGGGAAGGGGAGGGGAAGGGCCAGGAGACAGGAGACAGGAGACAGGAGACAGGAGACAGGAGACAGGAGACAGGAGACAGGACACAGGAGGAAGGTGGCAGGGGGCAGGGGGCAGGGGGCAGCGCAGGAGCAGGACACTGGACAGAACACGGGGCATAACAAGGGGCAGGGCAGGGCAGGGCAGGGCAGGGCAGGGCAGGCCAGGGCAGGGCAGGGCAGAGCAGAGCAGGGCAGGGCAGGGCAGGGCAGGGCAGGGCAGGGCAGGGCAGGGCAGGGCAGGGCAGGGCAGAGCAGGGCAGGGCAGGGCAGGGCAGGGCAGGGCAGGGCAGGGCAGGGCAGGGCAGGGCAGGGCAGGGCAGGGCAGGGCAGTGCAGTGCAGGGCAGGGCAGGGCAGGGCAGGGCAGGGCAGGGCAGGGCAGGACAGGGCAGGGCAGGGCAGGGCAGGGCAGGGCAGGGCAGGGCAGGGCAGGGCAGGACAGGGCAGGGCAGGGCAGGGCAGGGCAGGGCAGGGCAGGGCAGGGCAGGGCAGGGCAGGGCAGGGCAGGGCAGGGCAGGGCAGGGCATGCCAGGGCAGGGCAGGGCAGGCCCGGCCTGGTCCGACTCAACCCGGCCAGTCCATTCCTGACAAGGGCAGGTCAGACCAGGCCCTCCCAGGCAAAGACAGGCCATGCCAAGTCACCAGGACCCTGACCTACTGTGCTGTTCCTCCCGGTCCCCCTTCTGCACAGCCCGGTCCTACCAAACTACACACCTCTTACAGTGCATGTGGACGGCTGTGGGTTTTTAACCTGACTGCGATAAGTTGACCCGGGTTACGATGTGGCTGAGGAGGTCAAGACCAGCACTGCGATAACCGGGAATCGAACCCGGGTCAACTGCTTGCGAGACAGCTATGTTCATCACTATACCACAATCGCCATATGTGTTGCCCCCCCCCCCCCCCACTTCTTGAGTGGGGGGGGGGCAGCCCTGCCCCCCCCCCCTCCCTCCCCCTATCCGCCGCAAATGATTTCAGTGCGTGTGGAACCCTCTGCAGACCTCCGTAGCCGGGAAACTGCATCTAGTGCATAAATGACAAGTCCGCTCAATAGATGGTGCAGTGAGTGGGTGCCTTAAAATCCTTACCGGAAATGCAGAGAAACAGCTTCATTCTCCAGGATAACTCCATGACAATCACTACGGTTGTCAAACAGCATACAGAGAATTCGAAAATTATATTTTCAGAAAATTGTACATAATAAATCATCCACAAATGTACGATATTGACGAAAAAATCGAGAAAAAAAAATCCCCCAAAAGAGGCTAGTTGTTACCTCCAAAATTGATTTGAAAAATGTAAAAAAAAATCATGTAAATTTGTAATGATATAGCGAAGAATCATTTCAGTATTGATCTGTGCATGCTCTCAAAAACCTATCGAATGACCCGGCCTAATGTGGTTGGTGTTTAACCTGACTCCGATAAGTTGACCCGGGTCACGATGTGGCTGACGAGGTCAAAACCAGGACTGCGATGGCCGGGAATCGAACCCGGGTCAACTGCTTGGAAGGCAGCTATGCTCACCACTATACCACCATCGCAACATTTATTGCCTTGAATTAGTGCACGCTGCCTGGAGGGTCTTTTTACCGGGTCACGTTTTTCGTGAGCCACAAACATGTCTGGTGAAAGCTGACCTGCACTGACATCTAGTTTCCTTTTCGTAACTAATAGTTCCATATCCTGGCACCAGGTAAACTCAGAAACTCTAGGGCAGGATAGGGCAGGGAACAGGGTGCAGGGGTAGGGGGCAGGGCAGGAGCAGGACATGGGACATGCCACGGGACAGCACAAGGGGCATGGCAGGGCCGGGCAGGGCAGGGCAGGGCAGGGCAGGGCAGGGCAGGGCAGGGCAGGGCAGGGCAGGGCAGGGCAGGGCAGGGCAGGGCAGGGCAGGGCAGGGCAGGGCAGGGCAGGGCAAGGCAGGGAAGGGAAGGGAAGGGCAGGGCAGGTCAGGGCAGGCTGGGCTGGGCTGGGCAGGGCAGGGCAGGGCAGGGCAGGGCAGGGCAGGGCAGGGCAGGGCAGGGCAGGGCAGGGCAGGGCAGGGCAGGACAGGGCAGGACAGGGCAGGGCAGGGCAGGGCAGGGCAGGGCAGGGCAGGGCAGGGCAGGGCAGGGCAGGGCAGGGCAGGGCAGGGCAGGGCAGGGCAGGGCAGGGCAGGGCAGGGCAGGGCAGGGCAGGGCAGGGCAGGGCAGGGCAGGGCAGGGCAGGGCAGGGCAGGGCAGGGCAGGGCAGGGCAGGGCAGGGCAGGGCAGGGCAGGGCAGGGCAGGGCAGGGCAGGGCAGGGCAGGGCAGGGCAGGGGCAGGGGCAGGGGCAGGGGCAGGGCAGGGCAGGGCAGGGCAGGGCACGGCAGGGCAGGCCCGGCCTGGCCTGGCCTGACCCAACCCAACCCAGCCAGTCCATTCCAGGCAAGGGCAGGTCAGACCAGGCCAGCCCAGGCAAGGACAGCCCATGCCAGGTCACCAGGACCCTGACATACCCTCCTGTTCCACCCGGATCCCCTTCTGCCCTGTCCTGTCCTACCAAACTACACACCTCTTACAGTGCATTTGGACGGCTGTGGGTTTTAACCTGACTGTGATACGTTGACTCGGGTCACGATGTAGCTGAGGAGGTCAAGACCAGCACTGCGATAACCGGAAATCGAACCCGGGTCAACTGCTTGCAAGACAGCTTTGTTCATCACTATACCACAATCGCCATATGTGTTGCCTTGAATTAGTGCACGCTGCCTGGAGGGGCTTTTTACCGGGTCACGTTTTCGTGAGCCAGTCACTGACTCCTCTAGTGAAACGCGGCCGTCACTATCAACTTGTTTCCGCTAATAAACTATTGGATAAATATCCTGTCACCAGATGAACTCAGTAACTCTTGGACATGTCAGGGATCCGGAGGCAGGGTTAGGGCAGATTGCAGAAGGAATAGGGCAGAGGGCAGATGGCAGAGGAAATAGGAAAGAGGAAAGAGGAAAAAGGAAAGAGGAAAGAGGAAAGAGGAAAGAGGAAAGAGGAAAGAGGAAAGAGGAAAGAGGAAAGAGAGAGATAGGAAAGAGGAAAGAGGGTAGATATAAGAGAGAAGACGGAAGAGGGAAGAGGGAAGAGGGAAGAGGGAAGAGGGAAGAGAAAAGAGTGAAGAGGGAAGAGGGAAGAGGGCAGTAGCCGGGGGCACAAGGAAAAGGGGACAGGGGGCAGGGGGCAGGGGGAATGGGGAAGGGGGAAGTGGGAAGGAGCAGGGGAAGGGGGCAGGGGGAGGGGGAAGGGGAGGGGAAGGGGCCAGGAGACAGGAGACAGGAGACAGGAGACAGGAGACAGGAGGCAGGAGACAGGTGGCAGGGGGCAGGGGGCAGGGGGCAGCGCAGGAGCAGCACACTGGACAGAACACGGGGCATAACAAGGGGCAGGGCAGGGCAGGGCAGGGCAGGGCAGGGCAGGGCAGGGCAGGGCAGGCCCGGCCTGGTCCAACTCAACCCGGTCAGTCCATTCCTGACAAGGGCAGGTCAGACCAGGCCCTCCCAGGCAAAGACAGGCCATGCCAAGTCACCAGGACCCTGACCTACCGTGCTGTTCCACCCGGTCCCCCTTCTGCACTGCCCTGTCCTACCAAACTACACACCTCTTACAGTGCATGTGGACGGCTGTGGGTTTTTAACCTGACTGCGATAAGTTGACCCGGGTTACGATGTGGCTGAGGAGGTCAAGACCAGCACTGCGATAACCGGGAATCGAACCCGGGTCAACTGTTTGCGAGACAGCTATGTGCATCACTATACCACAATCGCCATATGTGTTGCCCCCCCCCCCCCCCACTTCTTGAGTGGGGGGGGGCAGCCCTGCCCCCCCCCCCCCCTCCCCCTATCCGCCGCAAATGATTTCAGTGCGTGTGGAACCCCTCTGCAGACCTCCGTAGCCGGGAAACTGCATCTAGTGCATAAATGGCAAGTCCGCTCAATAGATGGCGCAGTGAGCGGGTGCCTTAAAATCCTTACCGGAAATGCAGAGAAACAGCTTCATTCTCCAGGATAACTCCATGACAATCACTACGGTTGTCAAACAGCATACAGAGAATTCGAAAATTATATTTTCAGAAAATTGTACATAATAAATCATCCACAAATGTACGATATTGACGAAAAAATCGAAAAAAATCCCCAAAAAGAGGCTAGTTGTTACCTCCAAATTTGATTTGAAAAATGTCAAAAAAAAATCATGTAAATTTGTAATGATATAGCGAATAATCATTTCAGTATTGATCTGTGCATGCTCTCAAAAACCTATCGAATGACCCGGCCTAATGTGGTTGGTGTTTAACCTGACTCCGATAAGTTGACCCGGGTCACGATGTGGCTGACGAGGTCAAAACCAGGACTGCGATGGCCGGGAATCGAACCCGGGTCAACTGCTTGGAAGGCAGCTATGCTCACCACTATACCACCATCGCAATATTTAGTGCCTTGAATTAGTGCACGATGACTGGAGGGTCTTTTTACCGGGTCACGGTTTCGTGAGCCAGTCACTGACTCCTCTGGTGAAACGCGGCCGCTACTGTCAACTTGTTTCCGCTAATAAAGTATTGGTTAAATATCCTGCCACCAGATAAACTCAGTAACTCTTGGACATGTCAGGGATCCGGAGGCAGGGTTAGGGCAGATTGCAGAGGGAATAGGGCAGAGGGCAGATGGCAGAGGAAATAGGAAAGAGGAAAGAGGACAGAGGACAGAGGACAGAGGACATAGGGAAGAGGAAAGAGGAAAGAGGAAAGAGGAAAGAGGAAAGAGGAAAGAGGAAAGAGGAAAGAGGAAAGAGGAAAGAGAAAGAGAAAGAGGAAAAAGGAAACAGGAAAGAGGAAAGAGGAAAGAGGAAAGAGGAAAAAGGAAAGAGGAAAGAGAAAGAGGAAAGAGAAAGATAAAGAGAAAAGAGGAAAGAGTTAAGAGGAAAGAGGAAAGAGGAAAGAGGAAAGAGGAAAGAGGAAAGAGGAAAGAGGAAAGAGGGAAGAGGAAAGAGGAAAGAGGAAAGAGGAAAGAGGAAAGACGAAAGACGAAAGAGGAAAGAGGAAAGAGGAAAGAGGAAAGAGGGAAGAGGGAAGAGGGAAGAGTATAAAGAGAAGAGGGAAGAGGGAAGAGGGAAGAGGGAAGAGGGAAGAGGGAAGAGGGAAGAGATAAGATGGAATAGGGAAGAGGGAAGAGGGAATAGATAATAGGGAATAGGGAATAGGGAAGAGGGAAGCGGGAAGAGGGAAGAGGGCAGTATCAGGGGGCACAGGGGACAGGGAACAGGGGGCAGGGGCAGTGGGAATGGGGAAGGGGGAAGTGGGAAGGAGCAGGGGAAGGGGAAGGGGAAGGGGGAGGGGAGGGGGAGGGGAGGGGAAGGGGGCAGGAGACAGGAGGCAGGAGGCAGGGGGCAGGGGGCAGGGGGCAGCGCATGAGCAGGACACGGGACAAAACACGGGACATAACAAGGGGCAGGGCAGGGCAGGGCAGGGCAGGGCAGGGCAGGGCAGGGCAGGGCAGGGCAGGGCAGGGCAGGGCAGGCCCGGCCTGGTCCGACTCAACCCGGCAAGTCCATTCCTGGCCAGGGCAGGTCAGACCAGGCCCGCCCAGGCATGGACAGGCCAAGCCAAGTCACCAGGACCCTCACCTACCGTGCTGTTCCACCCGATCCCCCTTCTGCACTGCCATGTCCTACCAAACTACACACCTCTTACAGTGCATGTGGACGGCTGTGGGTTTTTAACCTGACTGCGATAAGTTGACCCAGGTTACGACGTGGCTGAGGAGGTCAAGACCAGCATTGGGATAACCGGGAATCGAACCCGGGTCAACTGCTTGCGAGACAGCTATGTTCATCACTATACCAGAATCGCCATATGTGTTGCCCCCCCCCCCCCACTTCTTGAGTGGGGGGCAGCCTTGCCCCCCCCCCCCCCCTCCCCCCTATCCGCCGCCACTGATTTCAGTGCGTGTGGAACCCCTCTGCAGACTTCCGTAGCCGGGAAACTGAAACTAGTGCATAAATTGCAAGTCCGCTCAATAGATGGCGCAGTGAGCGGGTGCCTTAAAATCCTTACAGGAAATGCAGAGAAACAGCTTCATTCTCCAGGATAACTCCATGACAATCACTACGGTTGTCAAACAGCATACAGAGAATTCGAAAATTAAATTTTCAGAAAATTGCACATAATAATTCATGCACAAATGTACGATATTGACGAAAAAATCGCAAAAAAGTACCCCAAAAGAGGCCAGAGACCTCCAAATTTGATTTGAAAAATGTCAAAAAAAATCATGTATATTTGTAATGATATAGCGAAGAATCATTTCACTATTGATCTGTGCATGCTCTCAAAAACCTATCGAATGACCCGGCCTAATTTGGTTGGTGTTTAACCTGACTCCGATAAGTTGACCCGGGTCACGATGTGGCTGACGAGGTCAAAACCAGGACTGCGATGGCCGGGAATCGAACACGGGTCAACTGCTAGGAAGGCACCTATGATCACCACTAAACCACCATCGCCATATTTATTGCCTTGAAATAGTGCACGCTGCCTGGAGGGTCTTTTTACCGGGTCACGTTTTTCGTGAGCCACAAATATGTCTGGGCAGGGAACAGGGTGCAAGGGTAGGGGGCAGGGCAGGAGCAGGACATGGGACAGGACACGGGACAGCACAAGGGGCAGGGCAGGGCAGGGCAGGGCAGGGCAGGGCAGGGCAGGGCAGGGCAGGGCAGGGCAGGGCAGGGCAGGGCACGGCAGGGCAGGCCCGGCCTGGCCTGGCCTGACCCAACCCAACCCGGCCAGTCCATTCCAGGCAAGGGCAGGTCAGACCAGGCCAGGTCACCAGGACCCTGACCTACCCTCCTGTTCCACCCGGACCCCTTCTGCCCTGTCCTGTCCTACCAAACTACACACCTCTTACAGTGCATGTCACACCTCTTACTGGAATGTTTTCAAAGCTAGATTAAGCCAAATTCAAAATCGGCATATACCCCTCAGGCACAAACGTAACAGAACCAAGGGCAATCCAGTTTGGCTTACCCCAGAAGTAAGGAGTGCTATACAAGCTAAAAGAAGTGCATTTGGCATTTTGAAGGGATCTTCACTAGATATAAATCAGAAGGCCTACCAGAATGCAAGAAATTCAGTTAAGAAAAAGGTCAGAGCAGCTAAAAGGGCAAAGGAACTTGATTTAGCTAGACATTGTAATGCAGATAGTAAGAAGTTCTTCAGTTTTTATAAGTTAAGTACAGTTTCCAAAAATATAGGTCCATTTAAGGTAGATGATGTGTTAGTTAGCAAGGACAGTGAAATGGTTGAAGTGCTTAATGATCAGTTTCAATCTGTCTTTACTATCGAGGACCAGAGTAGTATTGCAGCACTTCAGCCTGAGCTAGAGACAGAGGAGACTATAGGAGAGCTAGGTGGCATAAGTAGTGAACTTGTTCTAGAATATCTAAAGAAAGTAAGGCCTAACAAGGCAGAAGGACCTGATGAAATCCATGCTAGACTTTTAAGAGAATCTGAAAGGGAGTTGTCGGTTCCATTAGCCATAATATTTTCTAAATCACTTGCAGATAGTAAAATTCCACTTGATTGGAAAAGAGCAAATGTTGTTCCTATTCATAAAAAGGGAGATAGAAGTAAAGAGGAAAACTATAGACCAGTTAGTCTGACCTCATTAGTCTGCAAGGTGCTTGAATCAATCATCAAAGATAAGATTGTTGAATTCTTGGAGCAAAATGAACTCATCAAAGATACACAGCATGGCTTTAGGAAGGGCCGTTCTTGTTTAACTAATCTTCTGGAGTTTTTGGATGTTGCAACAGATAGCGTTGATCAGGGTAAACAGCTAGATGTAGCTTTTCTTGATTTCAGTAAAGCATTTGACAAAGTCCCCCATACAAGACTGGGGTTGCAACTTAAAATTCATGGGATCAGGGGCAAGATTCTGGATTGGATAGAAACGTGGCTTTCAGGACGCCAGCAAAGGGTTATATTGAATGGGTGCCAATCACAATGGAAGGAGGTTCTCAGTGGGGTTCCACAGGGCTCAGTCCTGGGCCCATTGCTTTTTATAATATTTGTGAATGCAATTGAGAACAGTATAGACAGCAAAGTCTTGAAATTTGCAGACGATCTAAAAGTTGTCAGGATTATTAGAGGAAAACATGATCAGGATGTTTTTCAATCAGATCTGGACAAGCTAGTTGAGTGGTCTGAAGCATGGCAGATGAAATTCAATTTGAGTAAATGTAAGATTATGCACGCTGGACGGGTTAGCAGTAAACATAGGTATGAAATGGGTGGGCAGAAAATGGAGCAGATTGAAAAGGAAAGAGATTTAGGTGTCGTGGTAAACAATAGACTATCAGCGTCAGACCAGGTTGTAGAAGCTAGGAAAAAGGCACTTAGAATGCTAGGGGCCATTAACAGAAATGTTTCCTACAAGAGTGAAAAGGTAATAACAAAACTGTATTGTGCATACGTTAGACCACATTTGGAGTATTGTGTACAAGCCTGGTCTCCAACATATGAGAAAGATTGCTGGTTGTTAGAAAGAGTTCAAAAAAGGGCAACAAAAATGATTAATTGTCTTGGTAGTTTACCTTATGAAGATAGATTAAGGAAATTGGGTATGTTTTCACTTAGATATAGAAGGCTAAGAGGAGATCTAATTGAAGTCTTCAAATTTGGTAAATAGTCAGCATTTTGGATATTTAAAGGGTATGTTTGAGTTCAATAGGGAAAATCGAGGTAGAGGTCATCAGGCATAAACTCATTATGAAACAAAGTAGGACTAGGCTACGACAGTCTTTTTTCAGTAGAAGGTTTGTAGGACATTCGAATATGCTACCAGGGGATGTCGCTGATGCAGTGACACTTGCTTCCTTCAAATTAGATTAGATAAATACTTTACAGAGAAGGGATTAGTCATAAATACTCGTGGATTAGCCTTCTTTTATGCAGGTAGAGTAAGGTGATTTGAAGGGGCGAGACTGGTGGAGGGGGGAGGGGGAGATGGGGGGGTGCAACCTCGGATGGGCCCAAGAGGCTCTTTGTTGCACTTTTCTTTTATGTCTTTATGTCTTTATGTCTTTATGCATGTGGACGGCTGTGGGTTTAACCTGACTGTGATACGTTGACTCGGGTCACGATGTATGCTGAGGAGGTCAAGACCAGCACTGCGATAACCGGAAATCGAACCCGGGTCAACTGCTTGCAAGACAGCTATGTTCATCACTATACCACAATCGCCATATGTGTTGCCTTGAATTAGTGCACGCTGCCTGGAGGGCTTTTTACCGGTCACGTTTTCGTGAGCCTGTCACTGACTCCTCTAGTGAAACGCGGCCGTCACTATCAACTTTGTTTCCGCTAATAAACTATTGGATAAATATCCTGAACCCAGATGAACTCAGTAACTCTTGGACATGTCAGGGATCCGGAGGCAGGTTAGGGCAGATTGCAGAAGGAATAGGGCAGAGGCAGATGGCAGAGGAAATAGGAAAGAGGAAAAGGAAAAAGGAAAAGAGGAAAGAGAAGAGGAAAGAGGAAAGAGGAAAGAGAAAGAGGAAAGAGAGAGAGAGGAAAGAGGAAAGAGGGTAGATATAAGAGAGAAGACGGAAGAGGGAAGAGGGAAGAGGAAGAGGGAAGAGGGAAGAGGGAAGAGGAAAAAGAGTGAAGAGTGAAGAGAGAAGAGGGAAGAGGGAAGAGGGCAGTAGCCGGGGGCACAAGGGAAAGGGGATAGGGGCAGGGGCAGGGGGAATGGGGAAGGGGGAAGTGGGAAGGAGCAGGGGGAAAGGGGGCAGGGGGGGGGGGGGGAAGGGGAGGGGAAGGGGCCAGGAGACAGGAGACAGGAGACAGGAGACAGGAGGCAGGAGACAGGTGGCAGGGGGCAGGGGGGCAGGGGGCAGCGCAGGAGCAGGACACTGGACAGAACACGGGGCATAACAAGGGGGCAGGGCAGGGCAGGGCAGGGCAGGGCAGGGCAGGGCAGGCCCGGCCTGGTCCAACTCAACCCGGTCAGTCCATTCCTGACAAGGGCAGGTCAGACCAGGCCCTCCCAGGCAAAGACAGCCATGCCAAGTCACCAGGACCCTGACCTACCGTGCTGTTCCAACCGGACCCCCTTCTGCACTGCCCTGTCCTACCAAACTACACACCTCTTACAGTGCATATGGACGGCTGTGGGTTTTTAACCTGACTGCGATAAGTTGACCCGGGCTACGATGTGGCTGAGGAGGTCAAGACCAGCACCTGCGGATAACCGGGAATCGAACCCGGGTCAACTGTTTGCGAGACAGCTATGTGCATCACTATACCACAATCGCCATATGTGTTGCCCCCCCCCCCCCCCCACACTTCCTTGAGTGGGGGGGGGGGCAGCCCTGCCCCCCCCCCCCCCTCCCTCCCTCCTCCCTCCCTCCCTCCCTCCCCTCCCCCCCCCACCCCCCCCCCCCCCCCCCCCCCCCCCTCCACCCTATCCGCCGCAAATGATTTCAGTGCGTGTGGAACCCCTCTGCAGACCTCCGTAGCCGGGAAAACTGCATCTAGTGCATAAATGGCAAGTCCGCTCAATAGATGGCGCAGTGAGCGGGTGCCTTCAAATCCTACAGGAAATGCAGAGAAACAGCTTCATTCTCCAGGATAACTCCATGACAATCACTACGGTTGTCAAACAGCATACAGAGAATTCGAAAATTATATTTCAAAAATTGTACATAATAATTCATCCACAAATGTACGATATTGACGAAAAAAATTGGGGAAAAAAATCCCCAAAAGAGGCTAGTTGTTACCTCCAAATTTGATTTGAAAAATGTCAAAAAAAAATCATGTAAATTTGTAATGATACAGCGAAGAATAATTTCAGTATTGATCTGTTCATGCTCTCAAAAACCTATCGAATGACCCGCCTAATGTGGTTGGTGTTTAACCTGACTCCGATAAGTTGACCCGGGTCACGATGTGGCTGACGAGGTCAAAACCAGGACTGCGATGGCAGGGAATCGAACCCGGGACAACTGCTTGGAAGGCAGCTATGCTCACCACTATACCACCATCGCAATATTTATTGCCTTGAAATTAGTGCACGATGACTGGAGGGTCTTTTTACCGGGTCACGGTTTCGTGAGCCAGTCACTGACTCCTCTGGTGAAACGCGGCCGCTACTGTCAACTTGTTTCCGCTAATAAACTATTGGTTAAATATCCTGCCACCAGATAAACTCAGTAACTCTTGGACATGTCAGGGATCCGGAGGCAGGGTTAGGGCAGATTGCAGAGGGAATAGGGCAGAGGGGCAGATGGCAGAGGAAATAGGAAAGAGGAAAGAGGACAGAGGACAGAAAACAGAGGACATAGGGAAGAGGAAAGAGGAAAGAGGAAAGAGGAAAGATTGAAGAGGGAAAGAGGAAAGAGGAAAGAGAAAGAGAAAGAGAAAGAGGAAAGAGTTAAGAGGAAAGAGGAAAGAGGAAAGAGGAAAGAGGAAAGAGGAAAAGAGGAAAAAGGAAAGAGAAAGAGAAAGAGGAAAGAGAAAGAGAAAGAGGAAAGAGGAAAGAGGAAAGAGTTAAGAGAAAGAGGAAAGAGGAAAGAGGAAAGAGGAAAGAGGAAAGAGGGAAAGAGGAAAGAGGGAAGAGGAAGAGGGAAGAGGAAAGAGGAAAAGAGGAAAGAGGAAAGACGAAGAGGAAAGAGAAAGAGGAAAGAGGAAAGAGGAAAGAGGGAAGAGGGGAAGAGGAAGGTTAAAGAGAAGAGGGAAGAGGGAAGAGGGAAGAGGGAAGAGGGAAGAGATAAGATGGAATAAGGGAAGAGGAAGAGGGAATAGGGAATAGGAATAGGGACTAGGGAAGAGGGAAGCGGGAAGAGGGAAGAGGGCAGTATCAGGGGGCACAGGGACAGGGGACAGGGGGCAGGGGGCAGTTGGGAATGGGGAAGAGGGAAGTGGGAAGGAGCAGGGGAAGGGGAAGGGAAGGGGGAGGGGAGGGGGGGAAGGGGAAGGGGGCAGGAGACAGGACGCAGGAGGCAGGTGGGCAGGGGGCAGGGGGCAGCGCAGGAGCAGGACACGGACAAAACACGGGACATAACAAGGGGCAGGGCCAGGGCAGGGCAGGCAGGGCAGGGCAGGGCAGGGCAGGGCAGGGCAGGGCAGGCAGGGCAGGGCAGGGCAGGGCAGGGCAGGGCAGGGCAGGGCAGGGCAGGGCAGGGGCAGGGACAGGGCAGGGCAGGGCAGGGCAGGGGCAGGGCAGGGGCAGGGCAGGGCAGGGCAGGGCAGGGCAGGGCAGGGCAGGGCAGCGGGCAGGGCAGGGCAGGGCAGGCCCCGGCCTGGTCCGACTCAACCCGGCAAGTCCATTCCTGGCCAGGGCAGGTCAGACCAGGCCCGCCCAGGCAAGGACAGGCCAAGCCAAGTCACCAGGACCCTGACCTACCGTGCTGTTCCACCCGGTCCCCCCTTCTGCACTGCCATGTCCTACCAAACTACACACCTCTTACAGTGCATGTGGACGGCTGTGGGTTTTTAACCTGACTGCGATAAGTTGACCCAGGTTACGACGTGGCTGAGGAGGTCAAGACCAGCACTGGGATAACCGGGAATCGAACCCGGGTCAACTGCTTGCGAGACAGCTATGTTCATCACTATACCAGAATCGCCATATGTGTTGCCCCCCCCCCCCCCCCCACTTCTTGAGTGGGTGGGCAGCCCTGCCCCTCCACTCCCCCCCCCCCTCCCCCCTATCCGCCGCCACTGATTTCAGTGCGTGTGGAACCCCTCTTGCAGACCTCCGTAGCCGGGAAACTGAAACTAGTGCATAAATTGCAAGTCCGCTCAATAGATGGCGCAGTGAGCGGGTGCCTTAAAAATCCTTACAGGAAATGCAGAGAAACAGCTTCATTTACCAGGATAACTCCATGACAATCACTACGGTTGTCAAACAGCATACAGAGAATTCGAAAATTAAATTTTCAGAAAATTGCACATAATAATTCATGCACAAATGTACGATATTGACGAAAAATCGCCAAAAGGACCCAAAAAGAGGCAGAGACCTCCAAATTTGATTTGAAAAATGTCAAAAAAAATCATGTATATTTGTAATGATATAGCGAAGAATCATTTCACTATTGATCGGTGCATGCTCTCAAAAACCTATCGAATGACCCGGCCTAATTTGGTTGGTGTTTAACCTGACTCCGATAAGTTGACCCGGTCACGATGTGGCTGACGAGGTCAAAACCAGGACTGCGATGGCCGGAATCGAAACACGGGTCAACTGCTAGGGAAGGCACCTATGATCACCACTATACCACCATCGCCATATTTATTGCCTTGAAATAGTGCACGCTGCCTGGAGGTCTTTTTACCGGGTCACGTTTTTCGTGAACCACAAATATGTCTGGGCAGGGAACAGGGTGCAAGGGTAGGGGGCAGGCAGGAGCAGGACATGGGACAGGACACGGGACAGCACAAGGGGCAGGCAGGGCACGGCAGGGCAGGCAGGGCAGGCAGGGCAGGGCAGGGACAGGGCAGGACAGGACAGGGCAGGGACAGGGCAGGCAGGGCAGGGGCAGGGCAGGGCAGGGCAGGGCAGGGCAGGGCAGGGCAGGGCAGGGCAGGGCAGGGCAGGGCAGGGCAGGGCAGGGCAGGCAGGGCAGGGCAGGGCAGGACAGGGCAGGGCAGGGGCAGGGCAGGGCAGGGCAGGGCAGGGCAGGGCAGGGCAGGGCAGGGCAGGGCAGGGCACGGCAGGGCAGGCCCGGCCTGGCCTGGCCTGGCCTGACCTGACCCAACCCAACCCGGCCAGTCCATTCCAGGCAAGGGCAGGTCAGACCAGGCACGCTCAGGCAAGGACAGGCAATGCCAGGTCACCAGGACCCTGACCTACCGTCTGTTCCACCCGGCCCTCCTTCTGCCCTGTCATG
>JAXIVJ010013104.1:0-17500 GCA_036785665.1 Chirona hameri
ATATATATATATATGTATGTGTTTATGTATGTGTGCTCTTTGTTGATCTTATCTGTTGACTTGAGCTTTTATTGGAAGCATGCTCCTGCTGCTCATATGGTCTAAATACAGAAATAAACAATACACAATTGACGCAGTTCACGTGGTAACCACGCCAGGTGAATGGTTTATTAATATCTGTAGTAGAGGGGAAATTATAATTGTGGCATTGGCAGAGTGAGGTGTGGCCTTGGACTGTTTGTGTGAATGGAATTCGAAGTTGAAAGTTGCATCATAACATTATCCGAAGCTCCCTGCCGCTGGTGCAGTTTCTCCAGTAGTCATATTTATTGTATATTGTATTTATTCTGTACATCTCCGGAATCTGAAATGATACCATCCGCTGCTCATCCTTACAGGCTCGCCACTCGGCGCTGCAGAAGGAGCACAGCAGCCTGAGAGAGGTGCTGTCCGCCATCCGAGCCGAAAAGCAGCACGCAGAGGTTAGTCAGTGGTCCAAAGATGTCAGTCAGCACGCAGAGGTTAGTCAGTGGTCCAAAGATGTCAGTCAGCACTCAGAGGTTAGTCAGTGGTCCAAAGATGTCAGTCAGAACGCAGAGGTTAGTCAGTGGTCCAAAAATGTCAGTCAGCACTCAGAGGTTAGTCAGTGGTCCAAAGATGTCAGTCAGAACGCAGAGGTTAGTCAGTGGTCCAAAGATGTCAGTCAGCACTCAGCAGTGCACTACAGCAGCTGACAAATCGGGAGCCAACTGACTGTTGTTGAGTTTTAACCCGCGCCTCGGTGGGCCTCTGACCCCCTCCCCACTAATTCGAAAACTAAGAAGGATAGCACAACGCCAAAAAATAACACTTGAAAGCTCTTAACAAGAAAAGTCGAAGTTACTTCAGTCAATTCTTTGTCTCAAATAAATATAGAGGTCACCCAAAGTCATCAAAGGTCAAATTTTCCACGTTAGGACTTTGATCTAAAAACCTCCAACTATTTCGGCAACTATGATAGCCAGGAACAAATGAAAAAAAGCAATCGAGCGCCCTTGAAAAATAAAATCGCGGATGTTTAATAAAGTTTTCGCTCACGTCAACGGTTTAGTCTCCAGAGGTCACCAAAGGTCACGATGACATTTTCTTCCCCAACACATATGTGAATAACTTTTAATGTAATATAGATAGGACAATAACTGCAACGTCATCGTGTTTGTCTCGGCAAGGCGCTTCGAACCATATACACTACGACCTGATTAATTCAAGTCCAAAATTTGAACGCGGGTCAAGGTCAGTTTGTGACCCAAGTAGATCATGTTGCATATGGAGAGACGTGTCTCAACGAGACCAATACAGTGGTTTCAGTCGCACGTCTATATCTTGATTATATCAAGAGTTGTTGGCAAAGAAGTGCTGGTGACCACAGATGACCTCAGGTGACCTTGCAGTGGTAACTGAGCAAAATTGCACCTGGGTCATCAATATGGCCTAAAATAACATGAACCTGAAATAATTGGCCTGATCTAATGCATATTATCTGAATAGGAAACATTTGTAGATTTTCTTATTGACTTGCAATGAAGAGTTAACTAAATTTACCTGATTCCAGGTCACCGATATACAAAATCAGAGATATACGAATTGTAGATACGTAGGTATACCCTGCTTAACCCTCGTCCTGGTGGGCCTCTGAGACAACTTCGCCATGGTGGGGGTGTCAAAATGACCCCCCCCCCAGTAACTCGAAAACTAAAGATACTAGAAAGACGCGGGAAAAAGCGTTCGAAATCTCTTGCCATGGAAATTCGCAGTTACTTCAGGTGGTTTTTCCTGAGGTAAACATTGAGGTCACCAGAGGTCATCAAAGGTCAAATTTTCCAGTTTTTGGACATCGGCTTCAAACATTCCCAAATATCTAAAAACTATGAATGCTAGGAGCAAACGGAAAAAAGCAATAGCAAGACATTGAAAGTGGGAATCGGAAAAATGTCATCAAATTTGACATCAGACCAATATTGAAGGCTCCAGAGGTCATGAAAGGTCAGCAAGTCTTATTTTGGCAAAACTGTTTTTCGCAAATACCTTTTTACTGAATAATGATAGAGCAATACAGTTGCCACCAACATGTTTATCTCATCAAGGTGCATCGTAATATAGTACATGTGACCTAGTTAAGTCAAATTACAAATTTGACCTCAGGTCAAGGTCATTCGGTGACCCAGATAGGTCATGTTGCATATAAGGCGACGCGGCCTGACGAGACAAGCACAGTGATACCATCCACTAGTCTCTATCTTTATTATATCAATAGTTATTAGCAAAACATTGATGATGACCTCAGGTGACCTCATATGACCTTGCAGGGGTCACTGAGCAGCAATTGCACCTGGGTCATCAATAATTGGCTAAAATAACATGACTCTGAAATAATTTGCCTGATACCATGCAGATTCGTTGCATAGTAAGCATTTGTATATTTCCCCATTCACTTATAATGGGGAGGTCAGAAAATTGACCTGACCTAAGGTCACCTATATACAAAATATAAGATAAACGAGTTGGAGGTACTCATGACCTCATGATATTCTGCAAGTTTCAAATCTTTCCGGCCAAAACTGTAGCTTTGGCACGATCACAAACATTTTAGGAGGTATGGTCACTTCAAGTGACCTAGTGACTTGACCTGACATGACCTGGGGTACAAACTTTTAAAAAAGTGTGAGTAATTGATTCCCGAATAGCTATGCAAAATTTCGCGTCGCTCTGCGTCGCTGTTTTCCTGCGAGAAAATTGATGATAAAAAACGCCGGGGGGGGGGGGGGGTCAAAATGACCCCCTATCACCACCACCACCACCACCAGGGCGCGGGTTAACTTCTGAGTGTCAAATTGTTCCGTCAAACCCTGTATCCCTGTGTGATTGGCACGACCACAAACATTTTTTGAAGGTAAGGCCACTTAGCCGTGACCTGGCGACCTGACCTGAAATGACTTGAGGTCAAAACTTCTTTGTACAAAATGTGGGTAATTGATGCCCAAACAGCTGCGACCAATTTGGCGGCGCTGTGTGCCGCTGTTCTCTGTTATTCTTGAAAAACTTCAGGGTGTAGGGGAAGGGGAGGGGAATGGCCCCCGCCGGGATGAGGGTTAACAAGCCGGCTTCATTTTGTGGTAATGCAGGAGCTGGCTGAAATGTGCATATGGGCTAGCTGAAAGGGAATGTTTCACCTTTCTGAAAGTTGTCAAATATACGCTGGTTGTAGTAGAACATATGAAGTAAGTGCTGCTGAAAACGATGGTGATATTTTTTAGTCGAAAAGTCACTTAACTTTATACAAATTAAGTTTTTAGATTTGGGTGAATGACGTCATTATTGAGCTATAGACCGCCGCTGATTGGCTGACAAAGTGGGATTGGCTGAAAAGGTGGCTGTCAGTTAATCAGCGACTGCACCAGCTTGGAGTAATTTTGCAAATGGTAAATTGAATTGCTTAAAAACGGTTAAGTTTTCGGAAAATTGACCTTAGTAAGTTTTACATTTCAACAACGGCCCAAGATAATGGCCATCTCAGTTTAAAACTAATACAAATGTGACACATTCCCTTTAAGTCATGTGCATCGAAAATTAACATTTTGACCCGCGTTAGTGTAGTAATATCAGGGAGCATATGCCCATAATTCGCGGTAAGACGTTCTGTCGGGTCATCAAAAGCATACGTGTCCCTGTGGGCCGTCTGTGACTCGTGATGTGGTCTGACCTGGTCTGTGACCCGTGCTTTGGTCTGGTCTGTGACCCGTGGTGTGGTCTGGTCTGCCACCCGTAATGTGGTCTGGTCTGTGAGCCGTCATGTGGTCTGGTCTGTGACCCGTGAACTGGTCTGGTGGGTTCAGATGCAACTGTATGAGACCCGCTGCGCGCTGGAGGTGGCCGAGGCAGCCCGCCAGCATCAGGAAGACGACAACAAACAGCTGACTGTCAAACGGGAGGACGTCCAGCACCGACTGGACACCTGCCGACGGGACATGGAACAACAAGTCGGTCAGTCAACGGCCGAGACGCTAAAGCACGCCAGGAATCTGTCTGACCTTCTGTTATCGATATGGCGTTTGTCTCTGTTTACCAGGTGGGTTAATTTCCCATTAAATTGTGCTCTTCATCTAGTAGCAGCTTAAACGTTATCCAAATGAAAATGCAGCCTCGTGCTTGGCGTTTTTGCGTTTTCTGTGAAGCTTCATATTACAATAATGGTAGCCAGCCTCGCAGAAAAGCAAAAGAGATGCACAAACATTGATGATTCTACATTTACTAGAAAGTTATTACGGGAGGTATTTTATCTTTGAGTTCCAGAACCATCATGATCTCGGCCTTTGAACTTACGGACACCGTTCAACACTTTTCTCCTAACGTCGGATTTGATTTTTCTAGCGGTTTTTCCCCATACAAATTTGCCATCTATTTTATCAGGGTTACTTACATTTGCACTGCACGTGCAAACATGATCTATCCGTATCTTTTTTTGTACCATATTTAGCGCACATTACGGACAGTAATCGGGTCGTGGGGTCACGCTGCTCCTATTTTACATGTATTTATCGACGAGGCACAACCTTCTCACTATATTTGCGCACTATGGTATCGCACGGTGTCAGCAAATCTTGCGAGTTTCTCTCTCCTGAATATCTCAATCATTCGTCCGTACTGCCGGTCCTTGGAGACCCGTGTTGAGGCCGCTACCGCTCAACTCTTCGTCACATCGAACCTCTCAGCTCTTCGTCACATCGACTCCGCCGTACCTGCCTACCTTCCCGCGCACCTGCCTGTCCGCTGCCGGTCTCTCTTCCTGCGATGGACACCCGACTCAGTGCCGAGCACCGGAGACGCCTGTCTGCCCTGGTCAGCGCCATGAGGGCCTTCAATGGCGTATCGGTGTGCATCCCACTGCTGGCCCAGCCTGTGACCAACCACTGCGCCTGTTCCTGCCATCGACGCCGCCACCAGCCCCGCCCGCGAACGGGCTCTGATAGCCGTCCTGCATCATCTGACTCACCTTCACCTCATCCCTCATCTTCTCTATCGTCACATCCGTCACCTCCTCTTTCGTCACATCTGACACATTCTCTATCGTCACATCCGTCACCTCCTCTTTCGTCACATCCTTCACATCCCGTATCGTCATTCATCTCCCTTCACGCTTGTTCCTCACACACCTCCCCTCCCTCTCCCACCTCCTCTCCCACATCCTCTGCCGTCTTTCCTCCCCCTTCCGACCCCAGCCTATCCTTCAGCCCCCCGCTCTGCTCCACGATCCACCCGTGGCTGTACGCCAGCACCGCGCCGCGGTCCGCCTCAGCTGCGCCACAACTGTCTGCAGGGAGCCTGCGAGGCAGCTGTGCCGAGTTCCAGCGGCGTGTGGACGAGGCTCGCGTTGAACAGGTGCGGGTGGTCACCGAACTGAAGCAGGTGCACGAAGAGGAGGTCAGCCGATTGCAGAAGGAGCGGGTGAGTGAGAATCGGGGCCAGGCAGGAGCAGGGGTGGAGCACGCCCGCACGGCACCGCAGGCGAGCAGAGAGCAGAGAGTGGTGCGGCAGCGAGTCAGTGACATCGGTATTATTGGTGAATTGGAAGGCGAAAACAAATAACGAGTTCGAGTGCTTTTGATGATTTGAATTTATCCGAACATAAAGAGCGTTACATGCAGTGTGTATGACGCTGAACAGCGCGGCGGCTGAGTTGGGCAGGTGCCAGTAGATGTCTGCTAACTCTCCTCTGTACTCTGCATCAGGTGGAGTCGGTGCAGAAGCTGGAGCACCGGCTGCAGAGTTCAGTGCAGGTCATGACCGTGGAGCAGGACGACCTGCTGTCTCAGAAGGAGCAGCAGATCCAGAGCCTGTACCGCGAGCTGGATAAGTCGGCCCGCGACACAGAGAGCCACCTGATGTCGGCTGAGGTCACCAAGCAGCAGGCGCTGACTCTCGGTAAGCCAAGCAGCAGGCGCTGACTCTCGGTAAGCCAAGCGGCAGGCGCTGACTCTCGGTAAGCCAAGCAGCAGGCGCTGAATCTCGGTAAGCCAAGCAGCAGGCGCTGACTCTCGGTAAGCCAAGCAGCAGGCGCTGACTCTCGGTAAGCCAAGCAGCAGGCGCTGACTCTCGGTAAGCCAAGTAGCAGGCGCTGACTCTCGGTAAGCCAAGTAGTAGGCGCTGACTCTCGGTAAGCCAAGCCGCAGGCGCTGACTCTCGGTAAACCAAGTAGCAGGCGCTGACTCTCGGTAAGGAGGGAAGAGGTCACCAACCAGCAGGTTCTCACGCTCGGTATGGAGTATAGGGGTCACCATCCAGCAGGTTCTCACGCTCGGTAAGGAGGACAGAGGTCACCAACCAGCAGGTGCTCACGCTCGGTAAGGAGGACAGAGGTCACCAACCAGCAGGCGGTGACGCTCGGTAATGAGGACAGAGGTCACCAACCAGCAGGTGCTCACGCTCGGTAAGGAGGACAGAGTTCACCAACTAGTAGGCGGTGACGCTCGGTAAGGAGGACAGAGGTCACCAATCAGCAGGTGCTCACGCTCGGTAAGGAGGACAGAGGTCACCAACCAGCAGGTGCTCACGCTCAGTAAGGAGGACAGAGGTCGCCAACCAGCAGGTGCTCACGCTCGGTAAGGAGGACAGAGGTCACTCAGCAGCAGGCGGTGACGCTCAAAATCACATGTCATACTAGCACACCATCACACCGTCTATGTCACGTCATATCGTCACAACGTCGCCCCGTCTATATCACGTCAGGTCATCACACCGTCCATGTGACAGGTCATACTGTTACACAGCCTATACCACACGTCAGGTCATCACACCGTCCATGTGACAGGTCATACTGTTACACAGCCTATATCACATGTCAGACCGTCACACCGTCCATGTGACAGGTCATACTGTTACACAGCCTATATCACATGTCAGACCGTCACACCGTCCATGTGACAGGCCATACTGTTACACAGCCTATATCACATGTCAGACCGTCACACCGTCCATGTGACAGGCCATACTGTTACACAGCCTATATCACATGTCAGACCGTCACACCGTCCATGTGACAGGCCATACTGTTACACAGCCTATATCACATGTCAGACCGTCACTCCGTCCATGTGACAGGCCATACTGTTACACAACCTATATCACATGTCAGACCGTCACACCGTCCATGTGACAGGCCATACTGTTACACAGCCTATATCACATGTCAGACCGTCACACCGTCCATGTGACAGGCCATACTGTTACACAGCCTATATCACATGTCAGACCGTCACACCGTCCATGTGACAGGCCATACTGTTACACAGCCTATATCACATGTCAGACCGTCACTCCGTCCATGTGACAGGCCATACTGTTACACAACCTATATCACATGTCAGACCGTCACACCGTCCATGTGACAGGCCATACTGTTACACAGCCTATATCACATGTCAGACCGTCACACCGTCCATGACAGGTCATACCGTGACCCCGTGTCCGCTGTGCTACGTGCTGCAGCCCAGCAGGAGCACACGGCGGTGAAGGACCGTCACCAGCAGACCCAGCAGGATCTGGAGCAGGCGCGCGCAGAGTTGGAGCGCGTCAGGGCTGAGGCCGCCGCACAGGCAGAGCTGGCGCGCACCGCCGCCGGCGCCCTGCGCAACGAACTGGCCAGGCTCAAACAGCAGCTGGAGACCAAAACGTAAGTGGCGAGCGCATGCTGCAGCGAGGCACGAAATAGTTCGTCCCGATCTGAGTGGTAACTAATGAATACACTGGAGTTGTCGGGTTCAAGAAGCGATTCTCAGATACGGGGTAATTAACCCTCGCTCTGGAGGGGGTCATTTTGACTACCCTCCCCCCATGAGGTTTTATCGGAAATAGCCGAAACACCGCGTCGCGCAGCTCCGCCAAATTTGGCACAGCTGTTTGGGCATCAATTACCCACATGGTGTGCAAGTTTTGACCGCAGGTCATCTCAGGTCATGTCACCAGATTACGTCAAGTGACCTTAACTAAAAACAATGTGTGTGGTCGTGCCAAAGCCACAAAGCCACGCTGGGGGGGGGGGGGGGGGGGGGTCGGCGGTTCGGCTGTGTCGTGTTCGGCTGAATACCCCAGCGGGGCGCGGGTTAAGACCCAGGTTTAAAATACCTAGAATGTGGGTAGCCGGTTTTGATAGAAACTTCTGACCCAAACGTTAATTGATTCAGTTGCGATAAGTACATCCGTATGTGTGTGCTTTTCCCGACATATTTTCTTTCGGTAAGGACGGACATATTACCGGTGACTTGGCGTGCATACTGTATCCAATCGTGACACGTTTCGCCGTCTCCGCCAGCGCTGCACACGAGAAGGAGGTGTCGTCCCTCTCGGCGCAGATCCTGGAGGCGCAGCGGCAGCGTGACCTTGCCGACACGGCACTGGCGCAGCTCAAGGTCAAGCTCAAGGTCACGGAGGAGCAACGCGACCGGCTGGAGCGAGAGTTGACGGAGATGACACGCGCTCTCAAGGATGGTGAGAAACAGCAGGGCGGACGGTTGTTTACAGAGCATGCTGGAGCGAGAGGAGATAAATTGAGTTGATTTGATCTACTATATTTCGCATTCATCATATTGGTAAAAGTCTGTTACATTTGCTTTATGTCACCGGCACGATTTTTTATTCGCTTTTAAACGGCAATTCGAACGTTGACGCTGGACTAATCTTACGGTTTTGTGAGTGTAACCGTGATGTAAATGTCTATACATTAATTGCACATAAATACTCACTTAAATACTCAAGTATGTGTGTTACTCAAACACTGCGCCAGTTGTGTGCTACCCAAACACTGCGCCAGTTCTTCAATTCAGCACCAGACGATGTTCCAAAAACGCACCAGTGCACCTCTTCGCTGCCATGATGTTGATCGGTATTATTTCGCAGCGGAGGCGCGAGCTGAGAACGCCAGTCGCTCCCTGGCTGACACCAAACGGGAACTGCAGGAGGCCGAACACGAGCGAGCCACCCTCGAGGACAGCAACGGCGAGCTGCGCGACAAAGTCAAACGCCTCGAGGGCGAGAAGGGAGAGGCGAGACGCGCTCTCGAGGAGGCCGGGCACAAGATCAACTGTGAGTTTCGCGGCCGCTTGTGGGGCTAGGCTTTCGTAAATGTTGGCTTCATGTCAACATTGTTGCCATATTTGGTAGATACCTTTGACGATGCTGTTGCGATGTATATGCTCTAGTCTGTATGGTTTCTATTCATTTCACTTGACCTGTTAAAGCGTTAATTTCCGTCGAATCCGTCTCTTGCGGAGCTTTTTAGCATCTCCTCAGAAAAGAACCGTCCGGCTTGTATACTCGGTATAGAGCCGGAATAGGACTGTGCGGTGTGCATGTCCTGTCTTTCATGGCATCGTCTCGTCCGGCTGTGCAGCGCTGGAGACGGCCCGGGATTCGGCTGCCAAGGAGTGTCACGACCTGCGCGCGCAGCTCCGGGAGCTAGAGCGCAGCCGGCTCGAGTCGAGTCGCGAGGCGGCTGAGCTGCGCCGCCAGCTGGAGCAGCTGCAGCTGCAGACTCGAGAGCGGCTGTCGCAGCTGACCGAGCTGCAGCAGCGGCTCAGCCGCGAGCAGGAGGCCGGCGACAACAACAAACGGGATCTGGTCACCATCCGTCAGCAGGTCAGCCGGCCAGTCAGACGGAAACTGCTATTAAGCTGCGCTGCATAGGCTCCACCACCTACCAAATGTTGCGCGATATTAACATTCTAAGGGCGATTCTTCCCGTACAACGCCGATATGCCTGCACGCTCCTGGGCTTCATGTGTGAAGACGTTGTGGGACGCATCCCCCGACCCCAGCTTTGGACACCGATGGTGTGCTGAGATATAAAACCTGGTTGTACTGTATCGCAGAATAACTACAACCTGGGTGCACTCAGCACTAGTTACCCGAGTGCTGAGTGCAGCATAGTTGAGAATTAAAATATATAATTGCTCCGGCCTGGCCGGACCTAGTCGGTCGTCCTGTCCTTGTGTCACCTCAACTGGCCTGGCATAAGCTGCTCTTGTCAAACCGTACCCGACCTGACCTGACCTGGCCGTGTCTCGACAGGATCTGGAGCTGGAAACTGCTTGCGACTCACTACAGAAGGACCTGACCTGACCTGGCATAGCCGTGTCTCAGCAGTCTCTTTCGCTGCAGAAGGACCTGAGCTGACCTGACCTGGCCGTGTCTTCTCAGGCTCTGGAGCTGGAAACTGCCCGTGACTCGCTGCAGAAGGCTCTGGCAGATGCCGATCGTCGTCTGGCCGAGGCGCAGGAGAAGTCCCGCTGGCGTGAACGAGACCTCACTGCGGCCCTGGACGAGAGCAAGGCCTCCAACAAGACCCTGGAGGAGGACAAGAAAAACCTGGAGATCCGGCAGGGCGCCGTCGTGCAGGACGCTAATGACCTGCGGGTGAGTGAATGGTGACAGCTGCGGGTCAGGTGCTCCGGCAGGGCGCCGTCGTGCAGGACGCTAATGACCTGCGGGTGAGTGAATGGGGACAGCTGCGGGTCAGGTGTTCCGGCAGGGCGCCGTCGTGCAGGACGCTAATGACCTGCGGGTGAGAGAATGGGGACTGCTGCGGGTCAGGTGCTCCGGCAGGGCGCCATCGTGCAGGACGCTAATGACCTGCGGGTGAGTGAATGGGGACAGCTGCGGGTCAGGTGCTCCGGCAGGGCGCCGGCGTGCAGGACGCTAATGACCTGCGGGTGAGTGAATGGGGACAGCTGCGAGTCAGGTGCTCCGGCAGGGCGCCGTCGTGCAGGACGCTAATGACCTGCGGGTGAGTGAATGGTGACAGCTGCGAGTCAGGTGCTCCGGCAGGGCGCCGTCGTGCAGGACGCTAATGACCTGCGGGTGAGTGAATGGGGACAGCTGCGGGTCAGGTGCTCCGGCAGGGCGCCGTCGTGCAGGACGCTAATGACCTGCGGGTGAGTGAATGGGGACAGCTGCGGGTCAGGACGTGTTGTGGGTAGGTATTGAGTCACGGAATGAGGAGTACTCTGGCAAAGGTTTGCCGGTTCTCTGGTTTACAACATCTCAATCACCTAGGCAGCCTGTATGGGGCTTTGACAACTAGTGCAGAAACGTATTAACGTTTAAACAGACTTGACCTAACACCTGACCTGACCTGACCTCTGCCTACAGCTGAAGCTGGTGTCATCAGAGGGTCGTGTGCATATCTGATTTGACCTGCCCTGACCTCTGTGAACAGCTGAAGCTGGTGTCGTCCGAGGGCAGTATGGAGGTCTGACCTGACCTGACTTGACCTCTTTATGTAGCTGAAGCTGGTGTCATCGGAGGGCCGTGCGGAGGTCTGATCTGACCTGACCTGACCTGACCTCTGTGTACAGCTGAAGCTGGTGTCGTCGGAGGGCCGTGGGGAGGTCTGACCTGACCTGACCTGTCCTCTGTCTGCAGCTGAAGCTGGTGTCGTCGGAGGGCCGTGAGGAGGTCTGACCTAACCTGACCTGACCTGACCTGGCCTCTGTCTGCAGCTGAAGCTGGTGTCGTCGGAGGGCCGTGGGGAGGTCTGACCTGACCTGACCTGTCCTCTGTCTGCAGCTGAAGCTGGTGTCGTCGGAGGGCCGTGGGGAGGTCTGACCTGACCTGACCTGACCTGACCTGACCTGACCTCTGTATACAGCTGAAGCTGGTGTCGTCGGAGGGCCGTGTGGAGGCTCTGGAAGCTCAGCTGGGCCGACTGGACGCCGGCCGCCGTCAGGTCGAACGTCGCCTGGCCGACACCTACACCACTCTGCGCCGGGTCACCGGACTGCGGCTGGACGGCGGTGGTGTCGGAGAGGCGCCCTGGCGCCCGTCCACAGCGACCTCCAGCCCCACCGGCCGCCGAACGCCCGGCAAAGGTCAGACAGCACGACAGCCACCAGCACCACGTTCAGCCGCACGCTGCACTGCTGGTTGCATTGTATTTTATGATAACTTGCTTAATGTGGAATGCAGCTTTGTCCAGTATGCAATATCACATCTACCCATCCGACACCGATTATATTTTTCGGATGAATGACCTCTCAAACTGGCCGTGTATTTGCTCACTATTTCTAAAAACAAATGTGTGCATGTTTCACTGCGGTTTTGCACGCCCTTCACTAAGCGATTAGTCTAGACTTTCCCTCACGACCAGCATCGCTTGCACCTCGCACACAGCAGCCGACAGCGGGCAGCTGGCTGCCTGCACTCCGCACCCAGCTGTCGAGACCAGCGGCCCGCCATGGCAAGCTGTGGCCCAGCTGGAGAGGCTGGCTGCCGCTCTGGAGGACGTCGCCGGCTTTAAGTACGCCACGCCCTGCGGTTCCTGTGAGTGTCAGCCACAAAGGACTGGTCACCGCATGCTAGTGAACACAAACATCAGTGGCAGCAACTGTGAAGCAACAGCAATTATTGATCTTGCTAAGTCAGAAACGATTAGCCAACGAAGAACGAACGAAACGAAACATCACTTGCATCTTCATTGTGCTTCTATTGGTTGTTTATATGCACTTTTACTTTTTACTCTCACTTTTCCCTCTCCCTCCCTAATGCAGTTCCCTGTGCGCGTCGCCAAAATGGCTGACGCGCCGCACTGCACCATCCTGATCCTTCTATCCACCCCCTGGCCTCTACCCGATCACCTCACGTAACATCGCGACGGGCACGTAGTAGCCACCAGTACTGTGTGTCACATCGTGTACAATGTACATACGAGAGAGTGGATGTGCCGGCACGTCTAAATACAATACAGGGGGAGGGGTTCAGAAGGTAGTATGTTGGGGCAGATCGTCTTGTATTATCAGTGTCAGCAGGACTTGGTTACTCGTCGTAACGTGCCTTGTGTTCTTGCTGGGGTGGAGGCTACGCGGTTGGATTCCTCTGCTCGCGCGATGTGGGGTTCGTCGGACAGTTGACGGCTGACCACTCGGTATGATGCGGTGTCCACCCCGTCTTTGGGGCCGGATGCCTCCCACAATTGGTGGCAGCGATGGAATTCGAACCCACGTCTCCTTCGACTGGTACGACTGCAGCTGACCGTGACCTGCCGAGCCGTCTACGTGTAAGCTTGACTGGTACGACTGGGTTTGGCCGTGGCCTTTGCCGACATCTAGGTGTGGAATCTGAACGCTGATCATGGCCCGCCCTGACGTCCAGGTGTGGAGTTTGAGCCGCTGCTGAGTTCTGAGCGCGCCACTTCTCTGGACCGCGGCCTGGACGATGCGGCGGCCGACGCAATCGACGCGGCCGCGGCGGCCAGCGTGCCGCTTGGACCCGGCGGACGCTCGGCGCGCGCCGTCGACGTGGACCCGGAGTTCGTGCGCATGGGTCTGCGCGATCTGATGCAGCAGGTGGCCCGCGTCGAAAGACAGAGGGTGAGTAAACAGGCACAAGATGGGATGGACAAGAAGGGACAGAAGTTGTGTACACATGCACTAGGTGGGATGGATAGGAGGGTACAGGTGTGCACTGAGCCAGGTAGCGGCGGAGCCCAGGAACAGGAAACAGGACAATATTTAGTGAGGGAAGTTTCCGTGTGGCAGAATACGGATGCCTGACGTATACATGATCAGATACCCAGACGTCAAACGCCGTGTCAATGGCTCTTCGGTTGCGGTACAATTTCGTATGAACTCAGAGACTATCACGCTTTACTTATGAGTCGCCCCATAGCAGTGATCAGTTTATATGTAGGTATTCACTCAAAGCCGCCATCTGTCCCTGGTTCTTGGGACAGCCAGACCACACGTTTCTTGGTGCCGGTTGCTGTCCGATAAACTGATCCTGAGGACAGACGAGCAGCGAGTCCTCGAATGCTGACCCAACTCCATCCCCAGGACGACGCGCTGTCGCAGTGTCAGACGACCGAGCGGGAGTTGGAAGAGGCTCGTGGCGCGCTGCACGATCACCAGGGGCAGCTGGACCGCTGCCAGCAGGAGGTGGCCGCCGAACGCACCGAGAGACACTTCCTGGAGACCCGTATCAGCAGCACGCAGTCCGACTGCTCCAGCTATGTGAGTCGGCTGCCTTTGGTACCTCTGAATGACCGGGACATCGCGACCGCCGGTACCGGGACGGGGGAAGGAACCCTGTCAGCGCTGTGACAAAAAGCTCCCCTTAGCTCCAAGATGCCACCAAGGACCTAATTACCGACTAATACTAACACCGTATTCACCATGTGTCATTAAATGAAATGTATCCTGATGTGATGACACCACACTCTGTCATTGCGGGGTATGTCTGAGGCATCTCGAGTACTGTGCTGTACGCGCTACAATAAATGGTGATACAACATGCATTTGTGATCGCAGTAGTCCTAACGATAAAGCTAATGATAGGATGCACCAAACTAGTGCAGCTGACTGATCCTTGTTCCTCGCAGGAGGAGACGGTAAAGAAACAGACAACGGAGGTACGCCTGATCCAGGAGCGGGTCGTCAAGCTGGAGACGAGCAACACCAAGCTGCAGATGGAGAAGGACGTGCTGGAGGTACGACGCCATGATGCTTCTCCAGGGAACAGAGCGTGTCCTGTGTTTCAGACTCGCAGAACGGTGGCATTATCCCGAACAGGGGCCGAATCTAGTGTATCAGGGAAGGATAACTGTTTCGGGACGGCAGAGGGTTGCGGCTGCGATGCGTCACCACTGGCCTGTGCAATATGTGTGTGTGTTGAATATGTATGTGTACACAGGCGAGTAGCCACGAAATTTTGAGTGTATGGGGGGGGGGGGGGGGTGGGCGGATCCATAAGTCCATATTTTCCAGTCAACTATCAACATTATGGTACGCACTAGTGATGTCATTGCCAGAAAATTCCTGAAACTTGACCAAACCGATACCAATTTCATTGTAGCTATGCTGACCGAAAACCAAATCGATTTTTCACAACCCGAATATGACCGATTTTGTACCGACTTTCAATATTGGTGTAAGAGGTTGGCAAACGTTACTTTGCATATGCAGGTGCATTCTTCAGGGAAAGAAATATCTCAATAATACCTAATAGTATTGATGATCAGAATCCAAATTAATTGCCTGACATTCTTATTTCCCAGCTGGATACCTGCAGAAAATGCCGAACTTCCTGCAAAAAGGTGGCCGGTCTGATGCATATCGCTGACTTGCTTGACCGAAACATACCTAAAATTTGTTCTCTGACCAACCAATAACCGATTCGGTATTGAAATTTTTTGGCTATACCAAAATTTTGGTTACCGAATGACATCACTAGTACGCACGCATTCAGAAGAGCCGACTCTATTTCTCTTCCTTCATTTTCATTCAACTGTTTTAATGAGGATCACCAGAACTCTTACTTCGTGACTTTTTCCTTCTTCCAGATATTAATCATTTGACACATTAAGTTTTATCTACACTACGCTGCAGCCTGAAACCAACTCCGTTCCATCGCCTTAGCGCGTAACATGAATGCGTCAGGAATCCCAAAAGTCAAAGCTCGCTGGTGGAATTTTAATGTTCTTATGAAAGAGCATGGCTCAGTCATGGTGACTTCATGGACAAAATCGTTGAGAAAGCTCTGTGGAAGGAACACGACCCAGTTGATTGTTGCGATGTCGGATGCAATCGCTAAAGCCGCGAAAGAATGCGCCTGGCGCGGTTCTTAAACTCTTACCGCCTCGAGTAGACTTCTTAGCCCGTTCGCCGGCACTGCTATTTTTCCAGTTCTTGACATATTTCGTACTATGCACAGCACCCCGCAAACCAAAACATATCATCAGTTGTAAACATGCTGTTCACCCTTGACATGAATGCACTTCAGGTTGTCAAAGATGTTATGTTACATACACAAATTACACCTATATGGACACAATGTATCAGCCAAATTCTGGTCTGACGCAGGGTTTTATGTCAGATGCCAGTGGTATACCGAGTATACGGTCATTCAGGGCATGACCTGGTCCTTTGGACCCGAGGCGCCCATGCAAAGCTGGCGCCCCTCCGATCAGTGACGGCGCCACTCCGGCCAGTGACGGCGCTCTTGCGGCCAGTGACGGCGCCCCCGGCCAGTGAGGACGCTCTCTGCCATAGACGGCGCCTCTCCGTCACGTGACTGCACCCCTCCGGCCAGCGACGGCGCCCCTCCGACCAGTGACGGCGCCCCTCCGGCCAATGAAGGCGCCCCTCCTACCAGTGAAAGCGCCCCTTCGGCGGGAGGCGGCGCCACCCGACCAATGACGACGCCCCTCCGACCATTGACGGCGCCCCTCCGGACAGTGACGGCACCTCTCCCGCCAGTGACCACGCCCCTCCGGCGAGTGACGGCCCACGCCCCTCCGGCTCGTGACGGCGCCCCTCCGGCCAGTCACGGCGCCCCTCCGGCTAGCGACGGCACCCCTTCCAGCCAGTGACGGCGCCCGTCCGTCCGCCCGTAGGTGCCCCCCCCCCCCACCCCTGCAAAATTTTCGCCAATATTGGTGGCGCCCCTGTTGATCGGGTGGCGCCCCTCAAGGCGGTATCAAAGATGTATCCAATTTGTGTCGTCCCAAAAATTCTTCCCCGCATCGTTTTGAGCGATGACAAAAATATTTCGCAAATAATGCAGATTCTTAGCCTTAACCCTCGTCCTAAGGGGGGGGGGGGGGGGGCTGACAGGCCACCCTGATATTTTTCTTAAATAGCTTTTTACATGTGCTATCTTGCTGAAATTTTCGGTAGCTGAGTTTACAACAATTATACGTATTCTGGAAAAATTTAATTGAAATTGGTTAAGTAGTTATAGGAGATAATCATGTTTTAATGACGTCATGTTGGTGGAAAAATATAAATATTTGAAAAATGGTATAAAAAAGAGTTGTAAAGATAATTGCAAACGCAATTTACCAAAGATACACAATGACGTTCTCTTTAAAATGGCTATCTCGGATTTGCAAAATTTTGGGTTTTTGATCCCTATTTTTTTGTTAGGGGGGGGGGGGGGGGGAATCCCCACAAAATCAAATTTTTCAAAGATGTTAGAAAAACCTGAATATGTGTGAGAGAACTGAATATGGACAATATACATACCAAATCTTAAAGCAATATCTTTATTTTTGACTGAGTGATGGCTCCCAAGTGTAAGAAACTGATGACGTCATTTTTTAATAACTTTTTTTGACTTTTTTTTACAAGATACGAACAAATAATTACCTTTCATGTATTTCTGAGCCAAACCTGGTCTAGGAACATGCCTTTTTGTCTACATTTATCAATTTCTAATTTTGAGATTTTCTGAAGAGCAAAATCGCTGTTCTGGACGTGGTAAATCCGAGGTCATTCACTTGACCTGGAAGGTCACCGGTTGACCTAAAACCTACAAATCTCATACTGTTATATTTTTATCATGACAGGCAACATGCTGGTTCTTACCGCACTGCTCTAAGTTGCTTGGTTTGGAAGTTAACAGGGGGGGGGCTGTCAGCCCCCCGTAGGGCGAAGGAGAAAAAACTCCCGTAGGGCGAGGGTTAAAGATAATTTTTCAC
>JAXIVJ010013104.1:22500-38191 GCA_036785665.1 Chirona hameri
TGCAGGACAAGTTGCAGCAGGTGGGAGCTGCTGGAGTGCCGGGCACCAGCGTATCTACTCAGCTCAGTACTTGTATCGCCTTATAGGTTAACCATCCCACCTATTCTCCCTGGCGAGTGTTAGTGTTTTCGTCTCACCGGGGTATTGGAACGTCGACTGACGATTCTCAAAAGTGTTCGTATTCGCCGGGCAGCAGAAGTGTTCGTGTCGGGAAATTTATGACAGGGTATGGTGTAAGCGGTGATGAACGTGCTTCTTAAGTGAATCGTCATCGCATGATAATTATTTTTTTTTTCACAGAAGGGAACATGTTCTGACTACTCGACATATTTTGTGTTGCCTCTGTGGTTTCCTAACAAGTTAATGAACTGTTATGTTACGAGTTAATGCTGTTGGAAAGTTACGTTTGCTATCTGGCTGTGCGGTGGAGACATGAAGCGCGATCCAACCCTGTGTGCACGTCCATGTATACAACAGGCGCAGCGACATCACCAGAGCGTGCAGCAGGAGCGAACGGTGCTGGATGAGCGGCTGACGGCCGCCCAGCAGAACACTGCCGAACTGAAGCGTCACAACGGACAACTGGTGGAGCGCAACAGCACGGCTCAGCGCGAACTTACGCAGGAACGGTTGGCGCGCTCACAGCTCGAGCTGCAGTTGAAAAACAGCCAACAGGTAAGCTTCTGATCACTGTTCTATTGGGCGGGCTACGTTGCTCTCTAGAAGCCACGCGTTTTCTCTCTTGTAAAGGATTTCTTCGATATAAATGTGTAATAGTTCGTCTTCCCGTGTGGTATGGAATGAATCATAACAATGAACACAGGGCCATTGTTGCCAATGGGCTAGATGATAGCGAGATTTCCACACCTATCATGGGTCTTGACGCTGTAGCTGCGGCTGTTGCAGACGCTGCAACTGAAGAGCAACGTGGAGCAGGAGCTTCAAGAAAAACTGCAGAAGCTGGAGACGGAGAAAAACGACCTCATTAACAAGCTGACAGCGCTCCAGGTCTGTATCGGTTTTACAAATAGCAGGATGCGTACACCGACATCACACACTAGAACTACGTGCCAATTCCGCACGGCTAAATGTAGGTATTCTGGTAACCAAGTAATCACTGTATAACTAATGACTGAGCACTTGAGCAGGTACTCCAGTAGTCTTAGTAATGACAGCTTCATAAATATTTATTGATGTAGCTTGCTGGAAGAGCACGGGTTAGGTGACCTATAGATTACACAAATAAAGATATAAATATCAGAAACTGGCGATGACGAGTCTGGGAGATGACCTCCTATTTCCATTGTCAACATCCTTGACGTGCGTGATCCACTGGTGTTACAGCGTAAGATGTCCCAGCTGGAGATTGAGAAGCGCGATCTGGACAGAAATCAGGTGCAGCTGGAGAAGGATCGCGCAGCCCTAATGAAAACCTTGGACAAGGTGAGATACATGTGCTCAACAAAGTACTTCAGTAATTGTTGTTTGGGTGTGTGGTGGTAAGTGCACCGGCAAAATTAACTGCTTTCTTGGCATCGTTTCGCAGTCTCTTCTGTGATCTTTTTCGTCTCTTCCGCGAATCCGTTACGTTGCTAGCACATCCTGACGTAAATGGTCGACATGTCGCTAGCATATAGTCATTTCAGCGCCCCCACCGGATGTAACAAACATTATCACCTGGCTCACTGTGACAATGTTTGTACGGCGCCGTCCGGCAGGTGGAGCGTGAGCGTCTGACAGCTGACGAGACGGCGGCGAAGAGCAGCCTGCAGCGCTCGGCCATGGACCGCACCCTCAGCTCAGCGGAGCAGGAGAACGGCGAGCTGCAGCGCCAGGTGCGCACCCTAGAGCAGCAGCTGGCATCGCTCGAGCAGCAGCACCTGCAGCGGCTGAACAACATCACCGTCACTGGGAAGGCAAGCAGGGTACGTAGCGCGGCATTGCCTCCGATTTTATTATCATGGTCCGTATATTCCCAAAAAAACTAGTTACATGGTCGCTGCAGGCCATGAACAGTCACAATTGAGCTATTACTGTGTTTACCAATATAGTGACCTTTTCAGTTGGTCAATTTCAGTTTGTATTGAGGTCATTGCACCACTAGCCTAAAATTTGTTGTTATCTAGCTTTGAAGTAGATTAATATGCAAATTGTATGACCTTTCCTCGAAATAAAAATGAAGAAGTTCCAAATTAGACTTTGTCATTGCCTTCGTTGCCTATCATTGCCTATCATTGCCTAACTTTATAAAGTCTAATTTTGAACTTTTTTCATTTCAATTTCGAGGAAAGGTCATACAATTTGCATATTAATCTGTTTACATGTTCCTCGCACAAGCATTGAGAAACCTAAGTAGTTTTGAAGTATTTGGAGGTCTTGCGATACTAAATTAACATCTGCCGTTTAAAATATAAGATAATAATACTTTGTCCCATCAATTCTCGCCTTTGGAAAAAGCTGCCACCATATTAACACGTGAACAATGTGACCTTTTCTCGCCCCACGTTGGGCGCCATTAAGTCGTAGCATGAGTGAGGACATTGTAAAGGATATAATGAAATTGACCAGCATAACTGCTCAAAAGTGCTTCTAATGGTTGCACTTGGAACAACATATTGGTTTAACTATTATGCTTGCAATTCAGGAAGGGAAATGAATGGTACACCCACTGATTGCAACTTGCACAAACATCGATCTGATGGGGGCATTTAGCCAGCCACATCACGACAGCATAGACGACTGGCTACATGCTCCCGATGTGTTTAAGTCTCGCCTGTGACCACGTTTCTTCCTTGCAGGACGCTCCGTTCGACGGAGATCAGATGCGCAACCGCTACACCCAGCTGGAGAAGAGCATGGAGTCGCGAGAGCGCAGCTACAAACAGCGTATTGCTGGCCTGGAGCAGCAGGTACGCGAGTCAGATAGAGAGTTGGCTGTCACTCAGCGATTTGCCTGCCTTATGGCAGAAACAGTAGGATTTATGCAGATCAATGAATGCTGGTTTGAACAATGTGATTTGCTGTAGTTCCCATAAACCTGGACTTAAATGAGATGATGATGAAACTAGCGAGTCATACCGTAAACACTTAGTCGCTTCAATCATTATCGCACATGTTAGCTACCAGCAGGAACATTTTCATTCCGTCTTTGCCTCTCTACCGCAGATTAAAACGTTCAAGGAGCAGCTATCGCAAGAAATCTCCAAACGCCAGGAGTACATGCTTCGCAGCTCCCGCGCCGGGGACGAGATCCGACAGATCCGCTCAACTCTGGACGACAGCCTGCGCGAGGTGGCTACCAACGACGGTCAGTGTGGCCTGGGACACCTCTCTCCTCAGCCGCAGGGCAGACGGGACGGATTTGACTGTGGAGTGGAATGGCAATATATTCATGCTTCGTCGGGAATTCCTATGTTTAAAATCCTATCCGAACTATGTTTCTGTATTTTTCATGTTTGTTTTCTTCATATTTTGCGAAACGCCGCACCGGGTGCGACACTTCGCAGGCTTCTACATTTCCTAAATATTCTTGTCGCACCTGCCTCAAATGTTGCAGGTCTTGCTGCACATTAGGTTGGGTCATTCGATAAGTTTTTGCGAGCATGCACATATGAATAGGGAAATTATTATGCCTATATCATTACAAGCTTACATAATTTTTTGAAATTTTAAAATCAAATTTGGAGTTGCCAACCGGCCTCTTTTTGTGGCCATTTTTTCTCTCGTCAATATGGTACATTTGGGCATTAATTATTGTTGAAAATTTTATGAAAATATCATTTTCGAATTCTCCGTATGCTGTTTGACAACCGTAGTGATTGTCATGGAGTTTCATGGACAATAAAGCGGTTTCTCTGCATTTCCTCTAAGGATTTTAAGGCACCCCTTCACAGCGCCATCTATTGAGCGGACTTGCAATTTATGCAGTAGTTGCAGTTTCCCGGCTGCGGAGGTCTGCCGAGGAGCTCCACACGCACTTAAATCAGTGGCGGCGGATAAAAGGGGGGGAGGGCATGGGGGAGGCTGTCCCCTCCCACTCAAGAAGTTTGGGGGAGAAAACATATGATATCGCCCCCGCCCCACACATTTGTAAGAGGGGCCCTTCAAGAAGTTGGTTCGATTTTGTATTTTTGACTGCAAAATTGACTGAGGTCCCTGATATGCCTTCAGACAGCATGAGGGGCTCTCTAAGGCCGACAGAAGGCCCTCAGTCAGCCTAAGGGGGCTCTCGGAAGGCCTTAAACCTCAAAATGGGCCTGTCCGACGTTTTTTGCGACGATTTAGAGGCCCGCCAAAATATAGTGGCCTAAATCCGAGGAGATACCATTTCGTGCCATTTGTTTTTGGTGGTGGTGTGGGGGGGGGGACTTTAGCCGTGGAGATGGGCCCTTTGGCCGAGGGGTCTTCCTCCCCCCATCCGAAAATACCTGCCGCCGCCACTGACTGAAATGGAACAACAGCAGATTAACTCCATGGCAAAATGGATTTAAAGTGGGTGTGGAGGAGTGCGTGCCAAACAAATTTGACCGCATGAGCTTGATCCGCCCCTCAAGACAAGACAGGTACTTGTCCTATCTCCAGACGTGAAGCCCAGTGTCTATCCTGTCTCCAGACGTGAGGCCCGGTGTCTGTCCTGTCCCCGGAAGTAAGGCCCGGTATCTGTCCTGTCTCCAGACATGAGGCCCGGTACCTGTCCTGTCTCCAGACGTGAGGGTTGGTACCTGTCCTGTCTTAAGACGCGAGTACCGGTACCTGTCCTATCTCCAGACGTGAGGCCCGGTACCTGTCATATCTCCAGGCCCGGTGCCTGTCCTGTCTCCAGGCGTGAGGCCCGGCACCTGTCATATCTCCAGGCCCGGTGCCTGTCCTGTCTCCAGACGTGAGGCCCGGTACCTGTCGTCTCCAGACGTGAGGCCCGGTACCTGTCCTGTCTCCAGACGTGAGGGTCGGTACCTAGCCTGCCTCCAGACGTGAGGACCGGTACCTGCCCTATCTCCAGACGTGAGGCCCGGTACCTGTCCTGTCTCCAGATCCAGTTCCCACTGAGTTAACCTGTTAGTATTGCATTTAATCGCGTGTGGAGCCTCTCTGCACGCCTCCGCAGCGGGTAAACTGCACCTAATACATATACTGCAGTTCCGCTGCGAGCGGGTGCCTTAAAATCCTTACGGGAAATGCGGAGAAACAGCTTCAATGTTTATTATAACTTTATGAAAATCACTACGGGTATCAAACAGCATACGGAGAATTCGAAAATGATATTTTAAAAAACGTAAACAATTTATTCATGCCAAAATATTGACGAAAAAATGGCAAAAGTGTCCCTAAAAAGAGGACCCTCCAAATTGTATATGAAAAATTTCATCAAAAATCATGTAAGCTTGTAATGACATAGCGCATGATAATTTCACTATTAATTTGAAATATGTTTCGCATGACACGGCCTACTGCACATACACTTTTGCACACTCTGTTGGTATTGCCATGGATTACCTAATACCTGGATAGGAAACTCAGGCTTCAGGCGCGACATTATTAGTCCTGCCATCTAGCGGCACTTTATTCATCACAGGGGTTGCAAGCGGAGTTTCCCATCCAGGTATCCATGGTATTGCCATGCCCTAAGTGACAGTGTATGTTTAATCATGTTTAATGTTGAATCATGACGGTCGGTATGCTGTCAGTCGTTTGGAATGGCCAGCATGCAGTACGGTCCCGGCCGGTATGTTTTGTGGTAACGCCCACTGGATCGCGTGTTGACAGAGCTGGACGCAATGGCTTTGGATGCTGAGTCCCGCCGGCTGGACGCCCTGGTGGAACGCCACCGGGCGTCCAGTCTGCACGCGCCAGTGCGTGCCGGACGCAGTTACCGCGTGCCGGCCCGCTCGCCGGTCCGCTCGCGCACCGTCAGCCCCAGGTCAGTTACAGTCACAGTCACTGTCACCGTCACCGTCAGTCTAACAGCTGCTGGCCACGGTCAGTCGTCAGTAGGACCAGCGATTTGAGCCAGGGAGATCTATGAGTTTTGTCATTTGTGGTGCGAACAATGACTGATTTCGCACTGCATTCGAGAAACTGACACCCTACGCGGCTCTTTGGTTGGCGAAACCGTATAGCTTGAGCTGGCATATCTTCGAAAACCATAATTTGTTGTTCAGTTATTATTTAAAACTAAACAATAGTTAAAAGTCACAATTATTAGTTAAACAGCCACTGTGTTAATGTCATTGCGCTTACAAATGTCAGCCTTTGCATGAAGCATGCACTTTGTTGTTATCCTGTGCCATCACATGATCCGTTGGTGTGCCGTCGCTGACTGTGTGGTGTGTGCCTCGGGCAGGTTGCCGCTGACCATGGTTGGTGCCCTGGACAGGTCGCCGAGGTTCCGTGTGCCGCCTACGTCGCCGGGTCGACGTCTGGCGGCGATGGCGGCGGCGCCGGCCCCGCGCCGCACCCTCACCTTCCGCTAGGCCGGCCCGGCCCGGCGGGCCAAGCAGCCCCACACCAGCGGCCGGCTGCTCACCTCAGATAGACGCCTGCCCAGTGTCCCCTCCCCGCTCGCCCCGCTGTCTGCGCTGCTGCCGCTGCTGCAGCCCAGCCAGCTCAGTAGCTCAGGAGCTGGGCGGTACCGCCCGGTCGGACCCGCCTGATCGGGCGCCAACACTGCCAGTTTACGATGTCACCACAGTGCAATAGCGACGCCTGACGCGCCCGCGACGAGAATGTCGACATAAAATTGTTAGAAGTTTATGCGTGGATTTCCCGTCAATGTTTTTGCCCGTGTCGAAGTTACCCGCTACTACGTCCTTTGCCGGCGCGGTGACGTATCCGGCGCCCCACGGGTCGCACGCTTCGGTCGTAGCGTCGTCTCACCGCCATCTCTAGTCATATGCTAGCCGTTAGACGTGGCGCGGTTTGCCGCCCGCAGCTCCGTTCGAAGTCTATATCGGCCAGAACAGGTCAGGCGCGTCAGTCGCCGCAGCACAGAGTTGACTCCGTCCCTCCAGGTGCCCATTTGTGTGTATCGATGATGATTCCGTAAGATCTAAACGTTTGTGATTTGACGATGTTGCAACGGAGTAGGATGACTCACATTCCAAAGGTTGTAGGCATTTGCGGCGGTCAAACATGGCTACAAAACAGAGATTTAGGGCGAATATCGAAGAATGCGACAACATTATGCGTACGTGTGTTCGGAATGTTGTATATGAGTGTCCGCTCGACCCGACTATTCTTTCCACCTCTGAGGTACACCCTACCATCGTTTGAGTTACCTTCTCGACACGATTGTTCGACCATTCCACCCCCCTCGACCGGCGAGTCAGCAGCAGAGTCTGCTGCTGGACAACGAGCCGTCTTTTAACCCGTCCCCCTACTGGTTTGTCCCCGCCCCGTGTGCCGTGTGCGTGTTCCCCCGCCCCTCGGGCCCGGCGCGCCGTGTCACCGCCGTCTGTACTGGGGAGACGGAGCGGCGACCGGCCCGGCCCGCCCCACGCACCCACCCCACGCGGCAGGTCTGCACGCGTTCTAATCTCGGTAGAACACCGCTGCAGTCCGCGCGACTCACAGCCTCTCCGCCTCCCTCTCTGGCCAACCCGAACCCAGACAGACCCGTTCTCAGTTTCGCCCTTCCTCCCGGCCCTTTCCCCGGAATCAGTAAGACTTGTTTTCGCGGCGGCTTCGGGTCTGCACGGATCGGGTTGCCGTATATTTTTGTTGTTGTACCGTTGTGTTTGCTGGATATGTGGAGAAATTAACTGTCGGTATGCAGTGTCTGAATATGGGCTTGCTGGACAGCCACCATAATAGATGTTTTACTACTCAGCTGACGAGCTTTTAGAGCGAACGATGGTGCTAAGATTGTACGAACACAGGTGTTTAATTGAAAATGGATGTAATGTTTGTAACATATTATGATTCTTATGTTTGTAACACTGTATTTAAATCATGTCATCGTTTGGTTAGCGCCCATCGAACACCGTGTTTGTTTATTTTACTATCTACTGTCTGGAATGGGGTTAAATTAAAACTTGTCCATCATTAATCAAAGAATCGCACGCTTCACACGCTATCAGTAGAACTATCTTTAATTTAAGCTCGAAACATGCGACGCACATGCTAGCTTGCACAATGTTATTTGAGCACAACTGCCGGCACGTAGAAGAATACACGTGTTATCAATTGATCTTCTGACTTTGATAATAATGTCTTTAGTCGCCGATCAGTCAAGGATAGAGGTGTCTGTGGCTGGTGACAGTGAAGTCTATTGGACTGGCAACAAGCGGCATGATTCACAACTTTACCAGTCTCTATCGAGCAGGAAGCATTGTGTATTTGAGTATAGGTACGTAGGCCGGTTTTTCTGGGAAATACGCACTATCTCATTAAAAGGATTATACGGGTTTCCGTCCTGAAAGGAAATGCACTCTTTTGCAGTTGTATGAGCTTTAAACACGTTTAAGACATATAACAGGGACCACAATGCTCATTTAGTCCATTATTTCAGCAGTTATCAGCATTAAAACTTTGGCGTTTTTCGAGATTTGTATCAGATAAAGAGTACTTGATCGGCATTACTGTCCACCACATTTATCATCTTAGAATCTGCAGCAATCAATTTTAGAGTTTTGAATTATCTGCAAGTCCTACACTGGATCACAAAATGATTATGCAATTCAAAACTTACGGGACTCTTTATTACTACACTCTGTTCGTTCGGGTTTTGTGGGTTTCTTATCTCTGGCCATTAGCGTTGATAATTTGGTGGTGGCGTATCGGCATGAAAAATCATGAAAAATATCGAATTTTATGGGAAAAACTAGGTAGCAGGTGTTGTTGGAACAAAACAAGTTTATTTTTCAAATATTGCTTATTAATTTCCTGAAATTTCCTGAAAAATGTGGCTAGCGTGGGACTTCTACCACCTTTATAAGTACGTTTTACTATGCAACTCATTTATTCTGGGAAAACCCCGTATAATCCCTTTAAATAGCGCAAAAACGATTGGTGTGTGTTTGACATTGTTATAATATGTTGATGCACTTCTGTTCAAACAGCTTACTGATCGATCGTGATAACCTGTTGTCAGATTTTCCGTCTTAGTCTTTGTAACAAATTGTCATGCACCTGTTACGGCTTCAATGAACCACATTTGGCAATATTTGTTTTACTTCGGGTCACTTCAGGTCAGGTCACCAGGTTGAATTAAGTGACCAAATCTTTGTAAAAAATAACGGTCGTGCACAGGCAACAGTGTTTGTCCGAGCAGTTTTAAACTCACATAATTGAATTAGGCTTAACCCTCGCCAGTGCAGGGGGTTGATGCCACCCCCTCGGTTTTTCAAGAATAACTCGCGTTAATATCAACCGATTACGATGAAACTTTCAGTCCCGTACTGGTGAACAATTTTACACATATTCTGCAATTTCTAAAGTTGTAGCTCACATGACCCGTGACCTTTGACCTGTTTTTCAAGGTCATGTCACGCGCAACTGGCGTCCCGTAGTATTAATCCTTGTAACTTGTGCAGTTTCATAGTGTTTGTCGTTAAGGATCATATGCACAGGTGTTTCCAGGTGACAGTTGTGGTTTCCACTGAGATTGTGACCTCCATTGACCTTTTCAGAGTCCAGCCGAGGTCACTTACATCCGATGACCTCATATTACTTTTTTGGCTTCTAGGACATTTTGTGACGCTGATTTCAAATATGGGATCCATTTTACATCATTATATGTTCCACTGGGGTCATGCGCCCCTAAAGATCAACCGAGGTCACTGACCTCAAATTACCTGACATGACCCGACATGACCTTTTTGGAATTTGGCAGTTTCTATGACATTTTGTGACGCTGATTTCAAATTTGGCATCCATTTAGCATAATTATATGCTCATTCGCGATTCTAGCTCGATTAAATTCAATTTGATACGGATTTACCATTTGGTTGAATTTTGGGTCATTGCCATGACTGTAGAGTTCAACTAATGACCTAGGACCTTAAAATCGGATACCAATGGCCTACTCTCTTGACAAGCAACACGCTCGTTTTTTAATCGAAGCTCTAGCCCAATTAGGAGCGAAACTCTGGGGGGGGGGTCGTACCAATCCCCCCCCCCCCCTTTGCACGGTCACGCACTGATCGGACGCTGCACGGGAGTGAGGGTTAAGTACCTACACATCGCATATTGATTTACAGCAGATTTGTGGATATCTTTGACCTAAGGTTAGGTCGATTCCGTGACCTCCCCATTATATGTCAATATGAAGATATGGAAATGCCTCCCATTCAGAGAATACGCATTACATCAGACCAATTACTTCAGGATCATGTTTGTATAGCCCATTCTTGATGACCCTATGCAACAGATGCTCAGATGCTTGATGCTCAGTGACCCCTACAAGGTCATCTTAGGTCAACTGAGGTCAAAACAAAAAACAAAGTGCTCCTTCACATTGGAAAAGAACGTTGAAGAATCGCCAGCTTGGTTCCCTATCCAATAAGAACGTTTGACTGGTTTGTAGGTACATACATATACTTATCGTATCTAAGCGAGGTACAAAGATCCCTACTCCAGCTTATTAAAGGGAATAGTTCACCTTTAACATGGAGTTTTGAACTGAGATAGCAGATTTGTAGAGCAGATCGAAAAATGGGTTGTGTGAAACAATTAGCTCCAAACGTTAAGTAATTTCGACACAGCACTAGTGGCCCCTTTTAAACGAAGTTTCATTTCCCCGAAACTTGCTTCGGATTCCCACAACGGTTGTTTACGTTACACGCAGCCTGCGTATATATGTCTAAAGTCCGTCGTTATTGTGTGCAATAGTTTCCATATTCAAGCTATACCATAGGCATGACGTCACAATTGTCACGCAATTTTTGTTATGGCCATGAAGGAGAAAAGAGAAACATGTTCATTTTTCGACGGACATCCATCTATCGTCCAAAAAAATTCATATTTGCTTTTTCAGCTCGAAATACCCCGTATAGCACAATTTCAAGACAACTTTCAAAGTGACCTATTGCCTTTAACCCGATTTGTAACGGAGGGCGGAATCCACCCCCCCCCCCTCATGTTTTTCGCAGATATCTCCAGAATGGCTGGGAGCAGGCCCATGAAATTTTGGAACTTTTCATAGAATTGAATACCGCATTCGGAGTCAAAATTTTGAGTTCCTAACCTGAACAAAGGCGGTTTCAGGGCACAGTTTTGGGTGGGTTCGGAGGCGACATTTGGCGATAATACGGAAATGCGATCTTCACGGTTTCTTCCTAACTGCCTCAAGTATGAAGGAGTTACATCGGTTTACGGTGATTGCAACAAGTGCAAATTAGTTGATGTTAATGAAATATCATAAATATTGCATGGCAGAGGCGGTTTCAGGGGCTTGAAAGGGGGGGGGGGGTCTAGGAAGTATTCAATGCTTGGCGGGAAGCCAATAGAGCAATGTAAGGGGCATGTATAGCTATCAAGATGTAAAAGATAGCTTCTGCTTCCAATATTTGCATAATTAATTACATATAGAGTTTCAGGGGCGTGTTCAGGCACATGAAAAGAGGGGTGACTGGCATGGTGATGACGATATGCCAGCGATAACGGCGCAATAGACGTTTAGCTTATAATGATATATGCACATAGGAGGCCAGAAAAGGGAATAAAGTCATTTTTTGCAGAGGCGCGCTCAGGAATGGAAGCAAGGGGTCATATTATTGCAAGGTAACTAAGAGGCATGGACGTACAATGACATAACATACTGGAGTTTTCGGATGAAACACGCACCACAGGCTACTCTGCTAGCGATTATAAGATAATAGGCGAGTCCAGGTAGGGTAAACAGGGGGGTAAGCAATGTTAATTGAAGTTGTAAGTGAAATAGTCACTGTTGACTAGTTATTATCATAATAGCGGATAATATACTTATCAAAAGGTCTTGCGCCGCCCCAGTTTGGATCCTGGACACGCCTATGATGAAGTACAACATGCAAAAAGGAACTATCTACGATCAGTAACATATTTATAGTGCTGGGTAGCAATTTGTCTGCGGTTAATATTTTTTTCCAATTTTACCTTCCTTTTTCACTAACCTGATACCGCCTATGGCAAAAAATATGATTTATAACTGTTTTGTCTAATGTCACAATCACATACCATTTCATTTATATAAAACATAAAAAAAATGTTTTTATTACGCATTTACTTCACCCCCATATTGAGTGACCTGCACACGCCTATGATTTTTGAATTTTCAAACGTCACCGTCATATACCAATTTCCAATTCAATCTCTATCGATTCCTATTAGTTGTGTTAAAATCGGTCGATAAACATGAAAGCTATGTTGGATCAAAAATACCACTAAAATTTGTAGTTTTTGCCCCCCCCCCTGTTGACCCCTATCCAAAAGTTAGATTTGTTTATTATTTAGAAATGTAGATCGTGTTGAGGGGAACCAAACACCATTTCATTTTTGAAAATCGGACGACTAGATCTCGAGATCTCCGGGGGGGGGGGCGGAATCTGCCCCCCCCCCCCCTGTTACAAATAGGGTTAGCCAGGAGCCTGTTGAAAATAGAGTTAAGTGGCAAAACAGCTAAACACCCTGAAGTGATAGCTCCATATGTACCGAAAACCTACTCACTAAAATCATAATGCTCAGATCAATGCACACCCAGCTAAAACACGAAGGAAATAAACGGGCTCCTACGGTTCCCATGGCTCAGCAGAAGCGAACATTTATCCCGCCAGCAGGCAAGACTACCTACCGCCAGGGCGCACAGCCCGGCGCAGCCGGACGATCGGCTGAGACCCCGCGGGCGGCGGCGGCGGCACTGACAATGCCGGGTTCCACTGTACACCATACCACCGTGTCCCAGGGACGTCAATCAACTAGCGTTTCGTCGCACCACTGGCTATGGTGAGACATCTACCTGTCGTTATTTGAACCAATAGTTCCCGGAAGGTAGATGTCCTCGGTGTTCTATTTTTTGAGGTCGCAAGCTTTGGCTGCCACTACTTTGTATGTGGCTGGATACCACGATTTTAGCTGCTGCTAGCTTGGATAATGACGATGTTCCCTACCCGGGCGAAATTTGGATATCGCAAGCGCTAGATGGTGCTGTTTTGGATGGTACAAGCATTGAATGCTACAACTTCGAACGCTTCCAGATGCACCCAATAATAACGGGAGGAGGGGGAACCACCGAAGCTCTTGAAGGTGTTTCAAAGAACTGTGGAAGCTAGTCCAATATTGGACTATAAACACAGTACTAGGTGAGGAAATGTTATCTGTGTAATCATTAAAAGGACACATTCCGATAAAAGTAACGCAGGTGTATTTTTAGACGTTTCCGTAAGGCTTTGTATTTGTGGGGTAGCCTCGACCAGTGGGTATACCCACCGGTCAAATTTCAAGAAATTATAATTCCATTTTAAGGTGTCTGGGGCTATAGCCCCAGACACCTTAAAATGGAATTACAATTTCTTGAAATTTATTTTTTCCTCGCCTCAAACTTTTTTAGATCTTTTTGTGTACCACGCCACCACGTACCCTTGCCACCACGTGGCGCTACGGTCGCGATAGGCACAACACAAGGTGGTTTCCCCACCGTAGGTTTGTACCCATTGTGGCTGTCTGGCAGGTGCGTGACCTGGGGAGGGTGAGGGGAAGGGAGTGCGGGGTTGTTGTCGGATTGGAATGCGTCGCCACCCGGGTGGTGGTCAGGGCAGTCTGTCTCGAGGGTCAAGATGTCGCCTGTCCTGAGCTGGCAGAGATCCAATATTGGAGACAGAATAACGTGCTCACCACATCAGCCCAAATAGCTCAGTCGATGTAGCTGTCTACTCCAAGCGTATTCGTAGATTGGTCGTGGGTTGGTATCGCGCTGGCACCAGGCGCTTGTACGTGATTTCTTTCTTAATCATGCCACGTGTCATGTGCAATGCAGAACCCCGAAATTTCGAATGCAAACGTCCACCTGATGATTCTACACGAAAAAGCAGACAAATGCAGTGGGCCTCACACTGATATGTTCGAATCACGCCGCTCCGTCCTTCACGCTCCACAAACACACCCGGGCGGGTTTATATCCATTAAGTTAGCGACGATATCTGCGACAACAGTATTTAAAACCTTAGGTCTAGCATCGCCAGGTGTTTAGCTGATAGAGCATCTGACTGGCTACGTATTTAAATTTGACTTTGACCTTGAGATCAGGTCAAAATATCGACACTTTATTTTTTGGCGCACGTCAAATTTCTCAATCGTCGCAAGCGACACGATGGATAGCCATTTCCGAGAAGACATCTGTGCCGACAGTATCGGTCAACTTGAGATACAAATATTCGTCTTAAAGTATAGCCCGTGCAGTGTTCTATTAATTGGACACTTAGCGATGCTTCACAGACCTATGGTTTTCTTAAAACTGGTCATCACATACATCGTCGCTAACTTGACATTCTAGATCTGCGTATATTTCCAGCCACGGTCCGCCACACAGCCTCGCCACACATGCGCAATGTGATTCCCCAATCGGCCTGTGTGGGTCAGACCAGGGCAGAGCGGTGCAGATTCCGCCAAGTATCGGCCGGCACCGGGCGAGCTGTCAAACCGGTTCGGTCCCGCCTCGGTGCAGGTTTCAGCCAGCTATCGTTTTGCCTACCGTGGGAGACCCAGAGCTAGGGAAGATCGTTATGAGACCGACTGTACATTATAAAATAAGCTGCAAAATAAAAAGCGCAAATATGCGCAAGGTTTCTTTTAAAAGACACAAAGTATAAGCTCTAACGAGGCAAAAAATCATTAAAGCGGAGAAACCGTTTTGAACCAAGAACCAAAGAGAGTCCGCCCCTGTAGCTCAGTTGGAGAGCGCCGGGCTCACGCGGTAGTGGCAGTCCGGGTTCGAGTCGCTTCGGCGCTCGCTATTTGCCCCTGACTGGGATGGCCTGTGGCCGGTGGCAGCGGTCACACTCAAGGTCAGGTGACATCAGAGGGCGCGGGGCGGACCGTGTCCGGGTATGTCGGGCACGTAAAACTTTCGCTTCTAAATTCTGCCGGACACCAGGGATTGCTTGATCGGGTGGTGGGGTCAGGGCCTGCGCAACAAGGTATGCTTAGCGCGGTGCCTGACCTCGGAAATCCATCCATTCAAAAACATTCAGACTACAATTTATATATAAAAACGTGGAATGAAAATTATAGGATTAACTCAAGTTTTGATTCTGTTGGTGAGCCACTTCAAATAACATACCTCACTTAATTTTGCAATATAAAATTGTTAATTCACATGAAAAGGACATATATAGGTATTTCAGGCTGCTGATGATTTGTACTTTCAAGAAAAAATACCACAAAGCCTCTACGAAACGTTCTTCGCCTCTCACATTAGCATACATCCATGCGATGAGAATGAGGCGCGCCATGGCAATATCGGCGGCTGAACAATAGTGTGTTCGAAGGCATGGTGCATACGAATAAACAAATGTATTGGCGAATCGGTGTTATACTTTCATGCTATAGATATTTTTCTTGAAAATGAGCCGTATCATATAGTTATCTTTATAATTTTGTTTTTCACCCATGCCCGCGCTAGCAGGCCGTTATCTCCCACTGTGATATGCCGGATGGACAATCAATTCGACTTTCAGCTTATTTACTTGCAAATCAATTCGATTTTGAATATCCTCACAAGTGT